>JAQFJA010000014.1:11576066-11596631 GCA_029874485.1 Naso brachycentron
AAGTTGCAGTTGGTAGCTCCTGTTAAAGAGCTAGCAAGCTAACGCTAGCTGTAGCATGAGACTCGTTGGGAGACAGCCATTTATGCCAACTGGTGTTTTATTTTGTTTGTTGTCGCTCTCTTTTCGGAGCCTCATTGGAACCGAGACAGAACAGTTGCAGGGAAAGCTGCAGTCGAGTAAACTGGGCCGTCTCTGCTCGAGCTCGAGCCAGCTGGTGTCGCTCGCAGATGCTCTGTTCTCAGCAGAGGAGAATCGGAGCGCGAGGCACAAACAGGTAATCAGCTTGCGCCGAAGACACCTGTCGCCAAGAAGCGCTGTGTAGACTGGCAAATCAGGACAGAGAGCATTACTGATCGGAAAAATAGAACGGAACGATGGGATTTTTGGCATGGGAAAAAACAGAGAACTCGCAATACTCTCAGCCCACGTCACCTACTAATAGCTGTCTATGGGAATTATGACATTTTTTCCAAATAGAGCACAAAATGTTGTTGATATTTACCCCACAGTAACCACCTGCAGCTTTAAAATGTGGATTTAGATTATCCCAAATGTTTCCAACACTGTTCGAACTCAGAGAAATCTGCAGTTTTATTCAAGGTAACTGTGCGATTCGTTTGGTTGCCTTCGAGGGAAACACCAGTCAGAGAGTGAGGGAAGAAGTCAGCAAATGTGACAAAGTTTTACCTGAATAAATACATCAATAAATGAATGAATTAATGGATTGATACATCACCTCATCTTTAAAACAGTTCTGCCTGAGTCAGTCAGATGGATTATGGTGGCTGTTTAGCATGACATTAAAAAAAAAATCACGATTCCACACTACTTCATGGCATCATCAAATTTTGTACATTTTGATTTTGAGACCTATAGCGGCAGAAATAAAATATTGTGCAGTATAAAATGCCAAGGAAATAACTTTAAAAATGTTGCTACACATCCTAGAGACTTTTGAAAGTGTACAGGTTACGTTTTTCAGGCTAAATAAATTACAACCTACCAAGAGAGAGAAGCATTTATTGTTTCTTTCCCATTTAGTTTCTAAATTAGGACTGACACACTCATTATTTTCCATTTACCCATATTTATTACCAAAAACTGCCGCCAGAGACTCCACTTTGCCATTATGTTTCATTGATACACACTCTGACTCTTTCCTCTGCTCGATTGGTGAAATGCACAAAGATGTAAATGACTTGTCGTATTAGAAAAAGCACAGGTGGTAACGTGTGACACTAATGATGGCTGTCTTCTGTTCAAGTGACAGCATGACGGTGAGTCTGCATGAATTATACCAGGACTCTGAAACTGAAAACCTCAAATTTTCCTATAGTGACACATCAAGATATCTTTGTGCAAAATGTGATTCAAGCACGGAGTCTTTTAGGAGGTGATGTTCTTAAGAGGGAAGTTAAATGAAGAAAAAAATAAGATCAAACAAGCAAACACTTGCAGCTGAGCACATGTCTCGGATTAGAAGAGCCGCCACCACTGAGCTAACTGCTGAAACGAACATTTGTATTGTGTGATGTGTAATGTCAGCAGGTATTTCCTGGCAGCAGATGGTGACAATTTGCCCACTTAACTTCAGCACAACACATTCAAACACACACTCACACACACACACGTCGTCTCACACCTTAAGTGAACAAACTGCCACCACGCGGGGAGAAAACAAACAATTTCATTCCCTTCCTGTTCCATCACCAGCCCATGACCAAAGCATGTGCTGCTGAACACTGCTTGTATGCATAAACTTCACACACGCACACTGACACATACAGTGACAAAAGCCCTCCCCCTCAGTCCTGCTTCCTGTGGATTAGAGAGGAACTGCGGATGACAGATTGATTGAAAGATCCTCCTCCCTCTCTTATCCATCATTTCAGCCTGTTTATCATCTTCTTGCTGTTCAATCCATCTGCTGAAAAGAGAGAGAAAAGCATTTAGGCCGGCCCTGACCATCGAGTCACCCACAGGGGCTTTAGACGGCACAGCTGGGGCTCTGGCATAGCTGCCCTTACAGAAAGCCAGAGGACCACGCTGGCTTTGATTAAAGCAAAGTAACATTTCCTTGACCTTGTTTTCAGGAATATCCAGGTAGCAGACCTCCTCCTTGTGATGGTGATATAGACCGATTGTTCTTGTGTTAGTTGAGCTGCTCTGTAATCTAATGCCAAAAGTTTGCTACCTGCATGAGGCTGGAGGAAGCCCAAAAATTAATCTCACGGTATGAAGGGATTTGTCTAAGCTGCACTAAGATACGTCTGAGCTGATGGTGTGGAAGTTCAACTTCTAAATCCATTTATCTTGCAAATATATTTTGCAATTACAGACAGTAGTTAAATGGAAGGTGAAGTAAAACTACAATCTAAGTACAACATATACGGTTGAAACGCACACCTGCTGCCTTTTTCACATCACTGAGCTTTTTTGTATCTTTTGTTATGTCTGTTAACCTGCTGTAACTACAACGTATCAAACACCATGAGAAACAATTGGACCTATCAACAAACAAGATAGGCTTTTAAAAATGAAAGAAACACCTACACAGCAGCCCTGTGGGCAAACAAACACAAGGTGACTCAACTCATTTTGAAAAAGTGGAAAATAATGAAAAAAAAAGATGTTTCCATATATTTGTGTTAGGGGAGAAATAAACACCTGAAAAGGAAAAGAATAATAAATTTGTGTGATGCTGATCTTTTACAACTGTATCCAAGAAAATAACCAGTAGGCGCATTAAAACTATAGAGCGCGATCACAGACGTGAACATAGTTAGACAACATTAATTTACAAACCGTTGAAATAGTTAACAAACAGTAATAATAATTAATTCCAAACAATAACAAGCTGCCACTGCGTCACATTGTCGGTTTAGTTTCTTGTTTTTCCCTTACTATGTTTGGTTTCTTTATAAACAGCTTAAATAATGGGCTAAAATTAACACCCAAAGGATATGTTGAAATCAAACTTTCAATCCCTGAATGTCTGTACATTGAACTAAACATGTTATGATTCAGAGGATTCCTGAGAAACTGATACTGAGCTCGACAGCACAGTCACCATTAGAGAAGAATCCGAGGGTCAAAGATGCAAAGCCCCCTGCTGACAGATGTAAAAACACATTTGTTTATCCTTGAAATAGTGATGAAAAATCCGTCTTAAAAGAATTCTCAGTGAGAGCTGAGAGCATAATGAAATGAAGTCTGCACAAAGGTTTTTAAACATGATAAGAATTTGTCTGATGGAAACAATGTGCACTTCTAAAGAAATCAGCTACGACTCAGTGTGACACTGCAACAAAGTATTTCATGCTTTGGGATAAAAAGAAAGAAATGTAGCAGACACATAGAGACAGAACAGATAATGAGCCTGACTCTTAATAAAAGAAGGAAAGATGAAATTTCACATTGTCAGATTTTTCATATTCTGATATTTGCTGCATATGATCAAAACGTCTCAAAGGTCATGTTTTGTTTTGTTTTGTTTTGTTTTACCCATGTCGTGGCTCCGGTAACATCGTCGGTCCGACAGTTCACCTCTTTGGTTCAGAGTGAAAATTCTCAACAACAAGTGGATGAAATACCATCAAATTTTGTGCAGACATTTATGGTCCCCGGATAATGAATCATCTGGCCTTGGTGCTCTCCCAGTTTGTGCATTAGTGCCACCATATGGGTCACAGTTGTGCTGAGTGACTGATTTCGACATCTGTCCAATAGATTAAACGTTCATAGTCCCCAGAAAACGAATCTAATTGCCATTGAATTTTTGTTCATGTGGGGTTTTTTTGTTTTTTTTAACATACTTTCATCACCTGACACCTTAAATAGGTGCGAATTCAACCCGTGCTCCTGTCGATGAAAACAGGGTGTATCACATAAATCATAATGTACTGTAGCGGGTCTGGACCTTTGGTGGGTGATGGCTGAAATAAAATAAGACCTCTCAGCAATTTGTAGGTCCACTGTGTGTCATTAGAGACATTATAGTCATAGTTGGTGTCTGTAAGCAGACTGAGACTTGCCTTGGGCTTTAGGGTTATGTGTCTTAGGGATTTTAACAGGAGCAAACGGCTGAGTAATTGAACCATAATTTCTGTATGATGATGGGACTCAGCTCACCCTGTTCTGTCTGCACTTTTTTTACAGCCGGAGAGCTCTTTTGTGCTTGTCGTCTAATCCTCGCTAAGCCCATCGGGTTCTCTGGCACAGTTAAATGGAGTTGTCCAGTGTTTGATATGAAGTGACCTTCTCTGTGGCAGAGGAAACTGAATTAGTTCTGTGCGGGCGCTGTCACTGTGCTGCCAACGTTTTCTCCTCCTCTCTTTCTCACCTCCAGTTTTCACATAATACCCCTCTTCTGCCTTTTATACAAATAGATTTGCTCCAGTTTGTGATTGTCAGCCACTTCTCAAGAATCTGAGCAAATTGTGTAGAAGTAGTAAATGTCTAAAGATGACAAAATGACAGCAATTTTATGTAGAGCTTCATCTTCTTCGGTACTTTAGTTTTTTCCTTTTCTCCTCCTTCCTTCTGCCTCTTTTTGAGCCATCTTATCCCCATTGTGACTCACACTCTCAGTTCATCTTTATTCCAAATTTCTTGTTTTTTACTGTTGCAGCGGTGGGTTATTTCTCAAAGTTCTACAGAAAGTTTTGCTTTCTCATGCATATGATTCATACACAAAAAAGCTTTAATTTTTAAGCATTTTTACTGAAGTGGGTGCTCTATGAGTTGTCTTTTAAGACAAAAGACAAAAAAATAAGGACATATTTTTGCTAGAAAATCAAAAAGTCAAATATTTTTGAGTAATTTGGTTTTGGGTAAAAACCTTGGGCGTTTGGGGTTTAGTCATTTCGTATTGTATGTACTGATGAATAATTAATATGCCAAATTTATGCAGGAATCCTGCAGAAAATGGCAGAGGTTATTTCTGCACTTCAGTTGTGGCTCACCGAGAGGATTTGGGGTAATTGTTTTTGTTTAGGATTGGTCTCCACTCTGCAGGAGGACAATTTAAGTACCAGTGGAGGCTCTCCAGGAGATTTAAGTTCAAATTTTGCAGGATATCTGGGGAAATTCATTATGGATGAAATACTCTTGGATAGTACAATTAACTTAAGGAAAACTGCAGTGACTTTGCTAATACTTCACTTGCAGAATAACTACAGCAAATAAACAGAAAAATCCCCTTTAAATTATATTCATCATTAATTAAAGGAGCAATTTTTACCATTCTTGGAAATTCTTAGTAAGATGAGAGAATCTTATCTATGTGTACTGTAGCTAGCAGCCGGTTAGCCTTGTTAGCCAAAGTCAGCTAGCCTGGATGTCTCTACAGGTAACAACATTTCCCCAACAGCATCACTCACCAGTTTGCATTTCATTTTTCTGTTTGTTTGTTTGTTTAATCTCTACAAAAAACAAATGTAATAATAAAAATTTACTGTTTTATGGGTGTTATGGATGGAACAAAGCTAGCCATTTCCCCTTGTTTTCAGTCTTCATGCTAAGCTAAGCTAACCGGCTGGTAAAAATTTGTATCTGTCTCTGTTAATAAATGTTAATCAATTCACATTTGTTCAAGATACACAACAATATCAGTGATTTATATTAGACTTGATAAATATTACCACCAAAACCATTTCTTGTACAGACTGGTTGATTTACAGACAGTATAAAGACAATCTATAGTATAACAGACATGGATTCCACATTTTTTCCACACATTTTCACAAACGATCTCATGTTACATTTCCTCCACACTTCTCTTAAAACCAATCTGCACCCGAGGGTTTGATGAGATTTGATACTGTACCAAGATTTCATCAAGGACACTGTCAGGTCAGTTCATGCATGACTTACAGTCTAACAAGAGGATATTGAGTGGTGTGTGTAATAAAGCTGTGGCAGCGTGCATGTTTGTGCATGTTTGTGTTAGAGTGAGGCATGGGGCTGGGCTTCACTCATCTGTGCTCCACAGCTTTGATATTTTCCCCTAGATTAGGTATTTCCCCAAGAGTATCTGATGAGGTCTTTTTTTTTTTTTTTATCACTGTTACGCTTTTCAAAATCATTTATTTCTACAGTATATTTGCCTCTCATGGTTTTATACAAACTCATTCTCCTACGCAGATGCTGTGAAATTGCTTTTATAGTTGTGTTTACCTTTGCCTGTAACGCTTTTTGCACACAAACACGCCCACACGCACGAACACAGTCATACTTACGACATATGCTGCTCATGTGCTCAAACGTATGACCTCAAAACATTTAAAGTATTTTTCAGTCTGTTTATTCTCCGTTGGGTTTTAGTGTCACTGCAGGTGTTTTGAAATGCAGCGGCTGTGTGTTCGGATAATTTTCAGACCCGATTTTCTCTCTTTTTTTATTTTTTCTCCCTCAATCTCCTCTTTCACTCTCCACTTAGTCCCTCTATGTCTACTCTTTCTATCGTTCTCTCCTTTCTAATATGTCAGCCCCCATCCGTCTCGCTCCCTTTCTCCATCTCTTTTAAATCTTCAGCATTCAGCAGCAGTGGAAAGGCTATTTTTCAACACCAACACCATCAGCTGCAGTTTTGTGTCAGAGGTGCTGTTGTATGCACATTAAAGCACCAGCAGGACTGAAAAAATGTGGGTAATGTGACCTCAATGGATTTCTCTGCTGACTGGGGTTTGGTTTTGCTTGCTTTAAAGAAGGGGCTGAGTTTCGCAGCATTTATATGATCTCAAGTTCTCTTCGATCCCTTGAGATGCTGGACTTTAGTTGCCTGGTGCATGTGTTGTTTGTTGCTGCCCCGCTTGATTAATCTTATTTAGGGATGAAAACTACTCTCTAATGATCCAAAATGGGTTTCCTTAGCAGGCTTTTCCAATTTGTAAGAAGCATTGGCTGGTTCACAGGCTATAAATGTGAAAAATATTACTATTAATTGCAGGCTTCTGTTGCAGTCCGGATGACAGGATCGCAGCGCTATTAAAAATGATGGTGACTGTGTAATTGTGATGAATGTTGTATGTCAGTCTGTAGCACCGATTGAAACACTAGCTTCCATGCTAACTAACAGGCTAGCTCTCGGAGGGTTAGCCGATTAGGGCCCCGCGAAAGTAATGACCTCCAGCAGCTGACTCAATTCCCCAGCGTGTGTCCATGCACACATGTAGCATGCACCGTCACAAAGGATTTATGTATTTTACATACATGATGACACATGGCTGTACAGCCTGACATGCACATGTGCAAAGACTCTTTCTAAAGTAAGATTTAATGCCCGATGTCTTCACATAACTGCGGAGCGGGGAGACAGTCGAGTGTTTGCTGCGCCACAGACAACACAAACTTTAATTTCACGACATCAAGGAGCTGTCTCTTCCTCTCAGTCCCAAACCCTTTGTTTATTTCCACCAGTGAACTTCAATTTTCCTCAAGAGTGTAATTTTCAGCAAGCAGCACAATGTCTTGCCTTCCATGTATGCGCTAATGTCATTCGCAATGCCAGTATGTGTGTTTAAGTCGAAAGTGTGGAGGTGTCAAGGAGATGATTTAGATTTTTCATTATTTGCTTTCCCCTTAATATCTACAGATGATCTGGGCGATTTGTTTTGTCAGAATCCTCCAGTTGTTTCATATATGTGGGTGGTGTAATAAATGTAATACAACATCAGAAATCAGCATCTGCAGAAACTCAATTTCAGCTGCAGCAGGGAGGATTCTCTGCGGGGCTTTTTTTTCTTCAAGTCACACCTCAGTGCAGTCCATTACAACCATTTGCTATCATGGGATTTTATTACGGGCCAAAAAATCTCTTTGATTCCTCCATTTTCACCTGGCAGTGTTTCTCGTAATGGCACCTCTACTCTCTGACATGTTTGTAAAATAATCTGCACTGTGACCTCTCTTGACAAGGGGTTATGAGCAAAACCATTTTCCCACTGTTTTACAGCCTCCCTGGTGATTTCTGCTCCTGCTGGCTGGATGCATTTGTTGTGAGCCCCATGATCCGTCGTAGCGTGACCCAAAGGTCACCCTGTAATGCCACGGCAGCGTTTTCACGCAGCGAAAAAGAAGCCCGATCTGTGTGTTTGTTGTGATCATTTAAGGTTACATTTATGGCTGTTATCTAAGGTTGAAATAAACTGTCAGTCCTGTTCACTAGTTAAACTACAGTTGTACAGTTTATTACTGTCACTCACCTGCAGGTGAGTGAAGGTGTGTTGCTATCACATATGTATAAGCTCATTATATCCTCTCAAACAAGTTGGAGAGTTTTTAGGACAGTGAGGTTGATTTTCTGTATTTTCTATATTCTAAGTCCTTTACAAATCGGTTCTTTTCGCTTTAGGCTGACGTGTGATACACGTTACATAAAGATCTGCCTCTCAAGCTGAACCTTGAGACTGTTAAAGGGAAAAATAGACTTGAGTACGACATCATTTGGAACAAAACAAACCCGGCCTTCAAAAAGGAGCTTTTATGTCACAGTTGCTGTATAGAAAAGTGAAAGCATGTGCATCAATGCAGGCCGTCCATTCATAAAGCCGTGAAAGACCTTCAGCATCAAGTTAGGAGCAAGACCTTTTCTTTTTTTTTTTAACTCACTGATCTGACCTGATAGAGTTAATTTTCTGTTGCTCTGCATCCACATTCCAGGACTATGTTGGTCCCAAGTTAACATGTCTGTAAATTGTCTTTTTATTAAAGGGAAATGCACTTCGTAACTTTGTTGTTGTCAGTCAGATGAGAGGTCACGTGGTCATTTGTAGCCTAAGTGTTGGCCTAATTGGAGAACCCAAAGCCTAGAACCCACTAACCCTAGTCAAATTCTTGATATGGCAGACGAGAGCAGTGCAGTTTACTATACCTCTGGTCATGTTTTCCCTTTTAAATATTTTGTTATAGTGGAAATCTAGCTTTGAAATCTCCTCGAGCAGCAGATCAAACATGCCTCAAAGGGAGATTTCAATCATTTACACAACAGCAGTATCTTTTAAGGAATATGGCATATTTTCCATCTGTGTAAACAGAGCCAATCCATTAAATGTCACCTGCTCATGCGTAAAATCTGGTCATGCTGGATTTCGCCCGCAGCTCTCATGTACACCTCATCCCCCGTGGATAGCCACTGATCCAGCTACGGGAGGTTCAGTGCTCCCACTGTACATGTAACACACACAAACACACACACACACACACACACCAAGAAAAATGCACAAAACACACTTCACTGAACACTTCACCTCTTGTGTAGTTCTCCGCTGGGGATCGTCCTGTCCTCAGTGCTGAGAATCACACACACACATGCACACACACTCAGGCAGGGAAGCATACTTAACATTAACACAGTTGGACACGTGCTGTACCTGGAACAGACACACACACATACAAGAAAAATACACTTGCTGCACCTGAAGAAAGAACGGCTCCCACATACACAATACATACAATCCATATGTTGTTAAAAATTCATGCACATTTGCTGTGAGCTTCTGGGTCATGGTGTAGGTGCAGCACACTGCAGCAGCTTTAAACTCAGCTGAGCAACTGTTTGAGTTTGAAAGAAATACACCATGCATGGGGGCGTAGGTAGAAATGACAATATTTGACGGCTGGTCTGTCACTTTCGTCCATACTGAAATCCCCTTGACAGATAAGAAACAGACTTCGGAGAGCCCCTGACTTTTAGTCCATACCATCATAAGGTTTGGTTTATGACAAAATATGTTCCAAACTAATAGCATACCCATCAGCCTCCGCCAGACCTGGTATTTGATGCTAATTAGCAAATGTTAGCATGTTAACATGCCACACATAGATGCTCAACACTGTAAACATACCTGCCAAATGAGTGCGTTCAGCAAGAGTGAAACATTCAAGCCAGATCGTAATTGTAAATAGGACTTTGTTCTTAATGACTTGCCTGGTTAAACAGAAGTTAGATTAAAAATAATAATATTAAAAAATTCAAGCAATGCCTTGTTTTGCCATTTGACTTAATGAAATCAATAAAAAAAAAATCATTTCATCACAACACTACAACACTAACACTACACCCTTGAGTTGCTTAAATCTGTGCAATAAGCTTTGTGTGCATGATTGGAAGTCAAAGGGAGACCGGTGGTCATGTGTTCTGGGGAAGTGAACCGGCAAATTAAAACGACCATAAAAGACATAAGAGTTCTAAACAAGTTGGTCAGTCATTACAGGCAGTGTTTTAATAAAACCGTGTATTTTCAATTACAAATCTCAATCATCGTGGAGCTGCTTGCCAAAAATCAATTTGGGAACACAACTGTTACGCATCGGCAAGGTTTTCCAAAAGAGCAGCTGTCATTCCACACGACCGTGGCTATTTGTCTCTAAGATTTGTTTTGATACAAATTTTCAAGATTTATGCGTCCCATTAGACGAATTAGTAACTAATGATCAAAGCTATTCATCTCTTTTTTGTTCTGGTTATTAAATGGCTTCGTCTTAAATGTGACAGTCTTCCAGTGATCACAAGCTTTTCTTTCCAAGGACTTGACGTGAAGGTATAGACTGAACTCTTCTGTGCATCACACAGATAATAATTAAATACCCTTAATTTGAATCAGAAAAAGTGTCACATGTAAGTGGCTCATGTTATGGTTCACGTACCGATGACATTGTTTATGCTCTTTCACTGCGACAGAGCTCCATATGTGGTGGCAAACACAGGCTTGTTAGAGCTCAGGTGACAGATAAGTGCTGCGCTCCACACAGCTGGTGTTACTCAGATCGGGAAACGCTTCAGTATCCTTTTTTTAATCATTCCCCTTTAAATTGTTTATGAGCGTTTTTCTCTAGATTTGCTAGTAAAGACAACAAAACTCCAAGACATCACTCCTTATCAAACAAACAAGATTTAACATGTTACTTTGTGAGCTGAAGGATGCTGTTTGGTGGACTTTGTTGTGTTTGGAAAGTGCCAAGCAGTCTGTTCTCCCCTGGTTCCGGTTAGCGTCACTTTTCCAGCTAAGTGTGCAAACGTGACAGAGGTTTCAACCTTCCCATTTAAACCTCAGCAAATAAGAGTGTTTTCCAAAAATGACAAACTATTCCTTTCTTTTATGAAATCTTACAATTTAGATATTTACCATTTGTTCTGTATCTGCCGCAAGATTGTTTAGTTTGTGAAATACCTCTTGATATTCACTGATGGCATGATAGGTGGATGTAATTATATCTCTCGCAGCTAAGAGTTGCTCATTATGTATGGTTGACTGAGCGCAACCAATATGAGCTTTGTCTGAATGTTTCATGTCAGAAACCTTGATGAAGCCAGCTTGACGTGTTCAGACTTTTTTTGAAAACACTCTTGTCGCCATAGAAGACAGACAGTAAATTGTTTCCCCAAAATTAATTCCATTGCTTTGAATTAATCAACACAGGCCGTGGCCTCACGTGGCACAGTATCTGACGCGTGTGTGTGTTTTGTGTGTGTGTGTGTGTGACATGTGACGCATGACAGTGTTGTTTTGATGGACCCCTGCATGAACAGTGACATGGGCAGAATGTCAGCGCCATATGGTGGCAGTGAAGGAGCTGATTAATAGCTCAGATGTGTGAAATGGAGGAGCGCTTTTTTTTTTTTTTTGCTTGAACTACTGACTCAGTGATGGAGCGTGCAGCGTACGTGTTGGTCTGTGTGTCCATGTGGACGCTAAATTGCAGTATGTGTGAGTGGGCATGAATGTGTGTGTGTGTGTGTGTGTGTGTGTGTGTGAGTCTACCAGATGGAGCTCTTGACAGTGAACTGTACCAGTAGGGGGGTGGGCGGGCGACATTGAAATGATGTCACTCAGTCGTCTTCCTGTCTCCCCCTAATTAAATAAACTCTCTCTCCCTGTTTCCCTTTGCCTCGCTCTCTCACTTCATCTCGCTCTAATTCCATCAGATCCGGATCCCCACGCGTACAATGCAGGGACAGGTGGTGTGTGTGTTTGTGTGTGTGTGTGTGTGTGTGTGTGTGCTAAGAGCACAGGGGGTTAAACATGTGGATATATCGGCGGGTGGAGTAAATTCATGGCCTTTCCCGTTTGACAAATGACTCTGTCATCGTCTCGAAGGGCAGCAGCCTTCCATCGACCCTCAAGGTGCCCTTCCACAAATTCAGCTGGAACTGTGAGCATAAAAACCGCAAGTGCAAACTTAATGAACAAATATGCAGCTGGTGGGTCTGGGGAGCACAGTGAACGCATTTCCCAGCCCACTGTACAGTGCATCCACCTTTGGCACGTTTGGCTGCAGGGTTCAGTTTGTGCGCACTTATCCAAAGCAGTTCAAAAAGCCAGAGCACTGAGTGGGCCAAAGCAGCTCAAAGTCACATCAGCAGCTGTTTTTGGGGATTAAATTTGTGAACACAAAGAATTAATAAATGGGAGCTTTTCATCAGAGCAGCAACACGGTTGAACACTCGTCTCAGATGCATCCTTAAGTAGCTGGACTTGTAAAATGCATTTCAAGAAGAGATAATCCAGTTTGTAAAGGGCTTTCTTTAGACTGATCATACTGAACCAAAGATGAGCTAAAACATGAATTTTACTTTTCTATGAATACAATTACTCTGCGAACCTACAAAACGACAGGTATTACAAGTACCTGTAGAACATCAACATGCATCTTGGGCAATACGATTGCAAGTGGACAGCTCAATTTACAGTACAATGCATGCTAGACGCATTAAGGATGCATTAAGATTCGATCGCTCAGGCCATATTTAGAGGTGGTTTGGGATGCATACAGACCTACATTCTTATTGCGGTGTGTATGCACTTGTGTCCTAGGACACATTAAAGGAGTGTCTACTAAACTGACGTCTACTGCTTCCTACTCTGACCGTAACCAACAGTGTCATATTGAATTGCTAAATAGGGCTGTGCTGAGTAGTTCTAGGCTTTGAAGCTTTCGTAAATCACCTTCGATTGTGTAGGCTCGTACATTTATTGCAGGGATTTGAATGTGGTGCATGTTGGATAATTGAGTGGAGGGACGGATGTCTGCAGGCAGATGCTAATGATGATTTTTTTTTGTTTGTTTGTTTGTTTTGTTTATTTTTGGGGCCTCTATTTTGATAGGACAGCTAAAGGATTGGACAGGAAAAGGGGTAAGAGAGAGGGAATGACACGCAGCTAAGGGCCACAGGACGGAATCGATCAGGGACCACTGCAGCGAGGACACAGCCTCTGTACATGGGGAGCCCGCTCTACCAACCGAGCTGCAAGGGCACCCTGCTAATAACAAATTTACCTGTGAGAGAGTTAGGGGTGGAACTTCTAGAGGAATAAACACCGACAGTTACGCCTTCCTGCTCTGATCTGAAGCCATGTACAGGTGAGTGGAGAGCTCAGTTTATTTTTTAAACTTCTGGAATTACAAGAAGACTTATCCTCACTTGCTCTTTCAAATGATCCAGCACATGCAAGTGACACAAGGTGATTAACCTTATTTGGTGTAACTGGGGGTGATGACCTCGGAAATTATGACGATGTATCTTGTGCAAAATATGATGACAGATTCTAATTCCAGCTGTGAACAAGACGCATGTTAATGTTTTATTGCACTAAAATTGCATATTCTTAATCAATGCAGAGGTCAGACTACATGATATCAGCCCAATAATAGCCTAACCAGGAAGTCGTGGGGCGTCGGGTTGGCTCGGACATGATCAATGAGGATTGGGCATGACAATCAATCATTTCATTCTCGCGTAGTGTTACAATGACAACAACTGATGCCGCATCTAGGACGCCTCACGACCTCACGACAGAAATACTAGCATGTTTGATTTTTTTGTTTACCTCCCTTGACGCCTTGTTGGTAGTTGTAGTAGTCAGTGGTGAGCACTTCCTTGCCGGTGACGTCACAGATGTCGTGAACTGTAAACGATGATTGATCAGAGAGCACCATGTAGCAGGGCTGTCACTTTTTGAAAAAATTAAGTTTGAACGAATTCAAAATGACCTGTAATTCTTTCGGATCAATTTGATGATTATTTTTTTTGTTACATATTATTAATTGTTGCTACTGTTCACTCCACTTATTATTTATTGATCTTTCCTTTTTTCTGCCATCCACTTTGCTGCCGCTGTTAGACCGCAGTTTCTCTGTAGCAGGACTAATGAAGGATGATCTTATTGTATCGTGTAAGGAGAGGGAACCATTGTTACAGTGCTCTTAGCGTAAACATACAAAGTTGAGTCCACTGCATTAGTGGCCCTATAACCTTACATCATCACTCCGTTAATTGTGTCGGGACTCTGCCAAATAAATGCGTAGGAGGTTTAGGATACTGTTGGGTAACATTTTCTAAAAAAAATATATTTATGGCTGTTACTTCCGCGTGTGTCGTGTGTGTGTGTGAGAGAGAGAGAGAGGAGGACAGATGAAACAGAAAGTAAACTTGTGTGACAGCATTGAGCTTTATTGGCTCTTTTTCCCAACTACCATGAAAAGTTTTGTTTAACACGCTCACTATCTGAGTGCTGCTGCCAGTGTGAGTCAGACTGTAGAGTGGGGCAGGGAGGGGCGCCTTTTGTAATGTTGTGACAGTGGCCAGGGCTCAGTGGATGATGCGCTTATAGAGAGACTGCAGTTTGCATCTCGAGCAGGTCATTACAGCTCGAATATGAACTTTTCAACCCACGGTCGAGCAGTGACGGCCCTAACATGTAGCCTGTCATGTCTCTCAACCAAAACACGGCGAGAATTTATAACTCTATAACTCATTTAATATGGCACAGTGAATACTTTAACAGACAAAAATATCTTGTTGTCTTACCCCGGCATAAGAGACCTATCCAATATTGAGGATAGGGTGGTCTTTTACCTCGTTTTACTGCACTAAGTAGAAAATGGTAAATGTTGGTCTACATTTTGAAATATTCTGAATCCGAAATCACACTCTTTACTCGCTTCCCCTACAAAAGTACACACAATACAAAGACAAGTTCTCATATTTAATTACTGAATGATTAGCGAGTTCTTCTGAGGAGCTCAACTAAATGAGTCACTTTCATTTCCAGAACAGTATTAAGGAACACGTTTCCTCTGATGACATTGGGGATTGAGAATCTAATCAGAGCCACCAAAGTGCAGAAAAAGAGTGGATTCGATTTTCAAAGTAATTTCCAGCTGCTCAATAACGGAATGTGGTTTGTTTGAGTGTGGCGGCGGCGGTGGTGGAGTTGGGGGTGGAGGGGCACTTCCATTAGGGTTAGACATTGTGTGGCAGCGGGGGAAATGAGAGTTGGCTCTGAGTGGGATGTGACTCCCCGCGTTGGAGAGGGATGAGGGGCTCCGTTTGATAGAGTTTGGTCAAAGTGGGCCGCTAGAGTTGAGCTTTGCAGTTATGAAAGCGGCTCTGAAATGGAAACGTGTGGGTGCCAAGTGCCTTATCGAACACTCACCTATCTAATTGCATGTCGACAAGTAGGGGGAGGGTAAGAGAAAATTGGCTGTGTGCATATGTGTGTGTGACTGTGTATGTTCATTCATCCCTTGCCTATTGTAATTCAATCATATAGAATATATATTATTGCCTGTGTGTTTTGTGGTTTCTGGTGGCAGCTGTTGCATTTGTTGTCGATAGCTTTAAGGCGTATAATTAGGCTATTTATCAGTGTAGTTCAGGCTCTTTTGTATTGTGTGTGCATGTGTGCTTGAGTGTGTGTGTACAATTTTTGTTCTGCGTGTATGTTCACCTCACCTCGGACTGCACTTCCATGTGGATGGACTCCCTCCCCCTATACTCATAAGTGCTCATTGAGTAACAAGGATTGGAGGCTCGGATAATTGCAGTGGGGATTCAACACAACAGCTCCTCTGGTGGAGGATCCCAGATCAGCATCTCAGAAGCACTGACGCAGGTTTTACACGGAGCTGCAAAGACGTTGTTTTGCTCTCTCATTGCCAAACGAGAGCAGATCCTCCCCCTGTCCACCCTCACATCATATTACCTGGCACTCTCTCAAGGAATGGAGGAGTACAATTGCATTACTTTTATTGGGACTTTGTTTTATTATTGAGTTTCACCGCTGAGATGATACTGGTTAGATGATTTGTTTCAGTTTCAAGGAAGTTTAATTACAGCTGAGACTTGTGGCCACACCAGCTTTCCTGCCACAGCATTCCTGATTGCCAAGGTTGCCATTCGACAAGAAACTTGGATGTGCTTGACTCGTTTTGCTCCATTGCACCACTCATTCCCTGCATTGTTTCCCACTTGACTGCATTGTCAGCCCTGCTAAGGTCAGCTCCAGCCTTCTTCTCATGTTAACAATCACACATTCAGCATTTTTGTGTGCAGTATTAAGGTATCAGCGTAATTAATTTGTCTCTGTGCAACACAGGGCTGCACCACAAGATGAAAGTTGTAGTCCTCAATTCTGCACACATACAGCAGACCATACCTGTGTATACAAAAGTAATTAGATAAAAGAAAATAGAGCAATATATGCAGTTATTTATATTCCTATACACACATTACACATACATTTATGCAACCAGAAAAATCTGCATTTGTTTAAAAGTTTTGCATACGTGCTTAGGGAAATGTCAAAACCAGCATCAAGATAGTGAGGATAAATTGGTCGTCATTTTTGCAGCAAAAGTTTGACATGTCAGCTTTGGCTGCGTTTGAGCACCAGGCATCAGTGTTGTAAAACAGAGTCTGTCTCCCCTCCTCCTGCTGGCGTCCTGCTTGAGTAACACAACCTAAACTGGGATGTTGTGGTTGAAACAGGTTTCTGGAAAGATGTCGACACAAATGTCTCTCGTGTTTTATTGCTTGGCCAGCAAAAGTCCCATTTTGTCCATTTCATTTTCCTGCAACTGGTTATTAGAGAGCAGCAGTCTTCATTACAACCTGGGCAAATAGCTCTTATCCTGACTATTATGCTATTTTCTCCTAATGGGATGTCCAACTGGCCTGGTTGGGTGGTCCCAGCAAGTGTTGCTAGCTTGGCAGCAATACGGGTCACCTGCTTGTGTGCAACGGTTGCTGTTTATTTATGTAAACAAATAACCAAAGATTAAGAGGATGAGGAATATCATTAATTATTCATCATGGTCAATAAGGGACAACAACAACAACCACTCTCATTCTTACACACAGTATCTCTACTCTGCCTCTGGCGCCTGCCATATGACCAGCTCCTATTATGTAAGACTCGCCCCCTTTTAAAGAAAGGCAACCAAATACCAACTGACAGGACTATCTTGAACAATCAAAAAAGTATATTACAAAAACTTGTGCCCTCAAGGGGTGGAGCATCAAGTATCTAAAAAAGTTAAAAATAAAAAATAATAACTGAAAAACAAAATTTGTCATTTCCTTCCAAAAACTATAAAACTATACTGTAATATAATACATGAGATATATTAGAATAACATAAATTTTATACATTAGTTTCACTAAAACGAAATTACAGTGGAACATCATACGTAATATAGTTGATTTATTAAATATCTATTATATACTACATTACTACCTTTGTTTATATCTCTCGCTGCAGACTCTGCTATTATTCATAACATGACCATCGCTTTACCTTGTAATTTTCTTCTCCAAATGCTTTCTCATATTTTGTGTTTGTCTTTTGTTTCTTATTAAATGTACGCTTTGTAATTTCTTTCTTTTACTTTCCCTTTTTATCACTACTTGTTGTCCTTGTGCTACTGGAACAGCCAAATTTTCCCCCTGGGGATAAACAAAGGTTGATGTTATCTTATCCTTTCTTGTCTTGGAAAATATTGTGCGAAGGTTACAAAAAAAAAAAAAAAAGTGGAGCTTGGTGTCAGCTCAGGCAGCTTCATGCTACTTCTGTCTTTGTTCCTGATTTAAGATAAACATAGTCAAACATAAGTATGGGTTGTTGTAGGAATCTAAATAATTGCTGTATTTTTTTTCCTTGACAACAAAAAAATGCATCAGTCAGATTGTAAATTAAAGTTCATTTTGATTTCTGGTTTGTTTAAATGCTTGTTTTTTTTTTCTTTCTGGCAAGTTGTAAGTCCAGAGCCACAGAAGGCAGACCTGGAAATAATAGTACAGATTATGTACAACACAATAAAACAAGTTGTGACCAACATGACAGTAAAGAGGTAAGAACATCTGGCTGACAGTATTGACACGCATGTGTGCGCATGTACATGTGAGTTAGGATATTTTTGACAATTGGCCTTCACGTCACGTCATGACTCAGTTTCAGGATTCAGGTTGAAGGTTTGGTGTTTCAGATGGATGCATCATGTGACTAACTGTCCTCATAAGTGTAAAAATTCAAACGTGTGCGAGGGGGTTGTTCACAGTGCTGTATATGTTATGAGTCCTGTGCTGTAATCAGTATGTATGGTGTGGCACACTGTGCACTTGCTGCATTATTAACGAGCAGTGTGTGTGTGTGTGTGTGTGCGTGCATTTATGCATGAATGTGTCCCACATGCAGAACATGAAAGAGAGATTCAGACACACACCCCCTCTAGTTTTTTTCTCTCCTCCGCTCTTTTGTCTCCTTTATCCGAACTTAAGCAATGAGACGTTCAGGTGCAAATGTGAGGCTGAGTCCTGCTTCTTCACTGCACTTAGCCACTTACCTTTCCGATCCAGCGTGTCTGTCAATACTGTAAGTTGAGACCGGAGGGTTTTAGCATCCCTGTGTGAGAACTAACAGGGAAAGGAGCTGTGGATGTTTCAGCCAGAGAACCTAACAATGCAGCGTTCATGTTTCATTCATTACTACCACCAGGGGTGAGCAGGAGAGATCAGGTGTGTGTCTGTGTGCTGTGAATGTGCTGGAGTTAAAAGTTGATGCATGTGTGCTGTGCCTCAGAGAAAACTGCGTGTTTTATGTGCACATGAATGAGCAGGGTGCCTGGGTTTGCCGGGAGCTAAACCCTGAGAGGATTGCTTGTGTGCATGTATGTGTTTTACATGAGTGAGCATTTCGGTGTGTGTGTGGATGCACATAAGTACATATGCGCAGAGACATCTCAGTTTGTTTACCTAGGCTGTACGTTAGAATCACACATGCATGCTTTAGCTTGTCTTGAGGCTCCTGCTGTGTGTCTGTGCTGATGCAGATGCAAGCCTCGATTCCTTTGTTCAATTAAACATTGACGGATTCATATGGGACAGATCTCCAATTCAGTTCTTCATAAAATCCTCAGAGCAAAACTGCAGCATCAAATTTAAAGTGATTCTCTACCCATAATCTCTCTTTTGAGCTTAAAGTACTCCAAATCTGCCCGGCTTGAAAATTTATAGTTTCCCTGTAGTGAAGAGACTTAGGGCGCTGGGGGTGTCAAAACAAATCCTCTTCCACTTCAGCTCCGAACATTTAAATGCACGCTTTTATAATTTACCACCTTAGTGTTCATACTAGTTACTATCAAAAGAGGGAATGGCTGAATATTTGCAGCTGCTGAGATTGGTCTTTGCACCTCATTTTTATTTCTGTTACATGAGCATCTGCAGGGTATTGAGTGTCAACATTAATCTCTTTATTCCACCGAAGCCTTACATATTGGGGTCATCTCCTGCAGACTACTGAACCAATAGAACTCCCAAACTCAAGTTAACTTCCCCAGACCCACACGGTGTGAATGTGCCTCCAGGATATTGGCTGCGCTGAGATTGTATCTAATACCGCTAAAGTTTTGTCATGATGTTCTGTGTACAAATATATTCTGTGATGGCCTCCCCTTTCTTCTTTGATCATTCCCATTCTTTATTTCAAATAAAGCAAGTAATTGGACTTGAAGGATATGTTCGTCATCATTGGCCAAACCGTGTTTTTCTTGCTCGCTCTTTGTCTCAATGCAGATAAAGCGCTGGAGTTTCAGTTGAATTCGTTTATGGGAAACATCCTTTTCTGAGATTTTCTGGGTGCAGTGGAGGTGAATGGAATTTGATTTGTGGCGCTCATAACAGCAATTTTTCTGCCATTTTTGTTGTTTTATTTGATTGTTTAAGACAATGGAGACAGATGGGCAAGTGTGAGTGAGAGCAGAGGCAAAGCTGCAAGAAAAATATCCACTAGGTCATGCTCTCAGTGAATTTCTGCAAAGAACTTTATTCCTCCCTGGCAGGGCAGTTAACACATACACACAGCAGAGTAAACACACAAACACATATCTCAATAAAAATACATAGGAGAAAATAAAAATACATAGAGCATAACAGTATAAAGAGTAACAACAAACATATAAACAGATAAAAACAACTGAAAGGGCTTTTTTGGACCCAAGTGTATGATACAGACAAATGTAAAGTAACGTTTATTATTAAATACCGGGGAAGGGGGGTGAAGTAAAGAGTGGATGGCGGGAGGCTGCAGTGATAGTGAGCAGACAGGCAGGCAGATATGAGTCGATCCTGAGGCACAGGAGGAGGCACACGGAGAGAAAAACAGGTTAGAAAACACAAAATATGAAAATATAAACTCACAAAGATTGGAGATCCACATTTCGCCTGAAGCTAGTTACCACTGCAGTTGCAACAATTGCTTGAGACACTGGAGTGATGATGAGCTGATT
>JAQFJA010000014.1:11682895-11694737 GCA_029874485.1 Naso brachycentron
TCGGTGCGAACCTTGTCTGTGATGGCAAAAACGACTGCATAGACGTGGAAGTCTCTGACGAACTTAACTGCCGTGAGTGATGATTAAGCAGATCAAGGATTTGATTGACAAGCTGATGGCAGAATATATTATTCTTCATGCTCAACTGCATGAAGAACCATCTGCCCTCCTTCAGTTACTAGTTTGTTACCGTGAATGAAGCGTTACTCAAATGCAATTTGAGAAAAAGATTGTGGTTGTAATATTCACCCCCTTGAAAAGGAGGGTGAAGGCTGTGTTCAGCCTCACAGGACGTACTTTGGTCTAGTGTTTTCGATCATGTGGTTGATTTTTTGATCTTTGCCTTCTCCAGCTGACAGACAGTGTCCTGATGGCCAGGTCAAATGTGAACACATCAACATCTGCATCTACTCTGAAGCCTTGTGTGATGGCGTCAATAACTGTGGAGACAACAGCGATGAGAATCCTCTTTTCTGTGGTAAGTTGAACACACAGTGTTTGTCCTGCTACTGAGTGAGAGAGTGGAATGAGAAAAAGAGACATGTTGCTACATTTATGATTTACTTGCTGAGTCGATTCAGTAGAACTAAGCATGGATGTATGTCAAGATGTGTGCATTTTTGGATTTGCTCTATTGTGCTGCAACAGACAGTCGAACATGTGCTTCGGACGAACACCTCTGCGATGGAGGGAAGTGTATCCCTCTATCATGGTTGTGTGACGGCTCTCGAGACTGCAAAGATGGGACAGATGAACCTCCATCCTGTGGTGAGTTTTCTGCATTTACATTCAATATTTTGGCCCTTTAACAGATAAAAGAAACATTCATAGAGCTTATTTGGTGTCTCGATATCGTCTTTTAATTACTTTTACATTTCTCATATGACTTTTAATTTGGTCAAGTACTGTAAGTCAAGTCATTGCATTTGGATGGCATCTAATGTATACAGTGGCTCATAATTTGCATTTTTCAGCTTAAAGTTATGCAAATTATGTATTATTTATTATGCAATTTCCCTGTTCCTGTCATTCCTCAGTATTTATGGCAAATGAGACTGTGTGCCCAATGTATTCAGTGGTACATTTTAATTTAAATAGAGCAGTTAAATTTGTCGGAGTCGATGACATGTTTTTTAAAACATGGTTATCTATGACCTTTTTGGTATGACTGTTTATTTATAAAGCAAATCACTAATCGTGTTCTGTTACTTGCTTGCCTAATAAGGGTAGATCCCGTCAAGCATTTTTTAAAAAATAATCTCTTTTTCTTTGTTCCTAGTGGATATTGTCAGAACATGCGGTCCTGACATGTTTACATGTACTAATGGAGACTGCGTCCCTCAGTCAGTGGTCTGTGATGGCAACAATGACTGCTGGGACAGCAGCGACGAAGTTCCCGAACTGCATTGTGGTGAGAAAGCACTTTCGCATTGATTTTAAACACTGTGTGAGGATAATGGTGGACATATATTTGATTTTTGGACATTTTTAGAGGCTAAAATATCATTTTTCTTGGTCAAGTTCACTGTTTCATCTGAATTTTGTCTTTGCACACTTTTGCATGTGCTATATCCATCCCATTCTCTCTCTGTCTCCTGCAGGTGACCGTGTCTGCAGTTCTGACCAGTTCACCTGTCCAGTCTGGTATCCTGGCCACCCACGTTGTGTGCCTTTACTCTATGTGTGTGATGGGGAGAAAGACTGCTTTGATGCGGCTGATGAGCTGCAGAACTGCCAGAATCGCTCCTGCCATATGAATGAGTTTGCCTGTAAAAATGGGCGTTGCCTCCTCCTCCAATTTCAGTAAGGAGAAAGTGTGTGTGTGTGTGGGTGTGTGTGTGTGTGTGTGTGTCTGCGTGTGTGAGAAAAAAGGAGATATTTGTTTGCAAGTCTGGAATCTATTTCTGTTTTCACTCAATAGAGTCTAATACATTACCCCTCCTCCCCAGCTGTGACCATGTGGATGACTGCGGGGATGCCAGCGATGAATTAGGCTGTACTTATGAAAAATGCAACAGTGAACAGTTCACCTGTGGCAACGGAATCTGCATCCCTGCCTCCCTCCTCTGCGATGGGTATACTGACTGTTTGGATGGCTCAGATGAGGGGGAAAGCTTGTGCTCAGCACCCCAGCCCACCTGCTCTCCCCTGCATTTCATGTGCACGTCAGGCGAGTGCATCGAGAATCATAAGGTGTGCGACGGGAAGAGTGACTGTTCTGATGAAAGCGACGAAAAAGGCTGCGGTGAGAATTTTGGAAATCTGGCATTCTGTGATAATATTGATATGAACTGATGTAAGTTAAGGGAAAGAACAACATCTGTGTCACACAATCAGGCAGGATGTTTGTTTTTCAAAGTCATCACAAACATTCTATTATTTTGCTTTCTCTTTGCTTGCTCTTTCAAACAAAAGGGTTTTACTTTCAAATCAGTCAGCATTTTGAGAAGATTATTCAGATTAACTCTTAAATTTAAATTAAATCACCCTTAAATTTACGTCGAAAATGTTGCCTTTTTTAAAAATCATCATATTACACAAAAAATTTGTTCTATTTGTGCTATTTCCTTACTCACTTTTTTTGTTACACAATATTCTAAGTTAATTTTCAAAAGCTAGAACAAGAATATGTTTCTTTTTTAAGAATAACTACCAATTGGAGCACCTGGTGGCTCAGTCGGTGGAGCGGGCGCCCCATGTGCGGGTCCGCTGTGTCCTCGCCGCAGCAGACCCGGGTTTGATTCCACCTGTGGCCCTTTGCTGCATGTCTTTCCCCCTCTCTCTCCCCTGTTTCCTGCCCACTCTTCAGCTGTCCTGTCCTGGAAGTGAAGGCACAAAAAGCCTCAAAAAATATCTAAAAAAAGAAAAAAAAGAATAACTACCAATTGATACAAAGCACATCATTTAATTGGTTGTCTGTGAATAGTGATCAGTTCATTGGGTGTTTATTATTGTAAAGGTTCATTATAATCTGTGAGAATCTCTACTAAATTACATGAAGATCTCTAACGCTTAAACTTGTTTCGCCTTTTGATTTTTGTCATTTCTCCGCTTTGTCTTCTTTCCTCGCTTTGTTAGGAATCAATGAATGCAGCGACCCTGCAGTCCATCAGTGTGGCCAGATTTGCACTGACACCCTCACCAGTTACTACTGCTCATGCAAAACCGGCTACCAACTCATGCCAGATGGCAAAGCCTGCGAGGACATTGATGAGTGTTTGACCACACCCGCCGTCTGCAGTCAGATCTGTGATAACGCTGCTGGCTCATACCACTGCACATGTGCCCCGGGCTACATCCGTGAAGCGGATGGGCGCACGTGTCGTCAGAACAGTGGCATTGACCCATACCTGTTGTACAGTAATCGCTACTACATCCGCAAACTTAGCACGGACGGGTCACTTTTAAGTATAGTCTTGCAGGGGCTGTCTGAAGTGGTGGCTTTAGATTTTGACGACATCGAGCAAAGACTTTACTGGCTGGATAAAGGAGCAGGGAAGATTGAGAGGATGCGATTTGACGGGACTGACAGGGAGACGCTGGTGGATAATCATTTATTAGGAGCTGAAGGCCTGGCGGTGGACTGGGTGGGCAGGTGTGTGAGGAGGAACTTTATTATTAAAGCTTTTAATAAATTAATCAGTGTTTAATTGTTTATACAACAATATGCAGTTTAATACATAAACAATGTGGGTGGAAATTGATTTTGAATTTGCAAGAGATCTTTGCTCTATAAACTAATATGTAATTGTTTGTAAATATTGTTATCTGAAGTCTTCAATCAGATATGTCAGTGAAAACTTTTTGTCTCTGCTGCAGGAAATTGTACTGGACGGACTCTCATTTTGCCTCACTTCATGTGGTGGAGCTGGATGGGCGCTACCAGAAGAAGCTGCTGTCAGAATCATTCAAAGATGGAGAGGATACTATTGTCATCAGCCGACCTCGTGCTGTGGCAGTCAACCCCAAACATGGGTACTAACACTTGCACTTTCAGGACTCCTGTAGCTGTGACACAAAAAACAGTTTAGAGTTACACGTAATGTCACACAAATGTTTCTCCCTATTGTAGCTGTACAGGAAATACCTATTTATAGGTATGTACATCAGCTAGGACACAGGAATAGAAAATGCCACAAAATAATTGCACAAGTCCTAAAAAAATTAGCTACTTTTAGCTTTTTTGCTACTTGCTAACTCTTAAATTCTTTGTTTGGGTTTTTCCCCACCCCTGTTTTCTTCCCTTCTGTGCACTTCTTTACCCAGATGGCTGTACTGGACCGACTGGGGTGACACAGCATACATCGGCAGGGTTGGCATGGATGGTTACAATGTCAGTGCCATTATCAAAACCAAGCTGGAGTGGCCCAATGCTCTGACCATAGACTACACCACTGACAAGATCTTCTTTGCTGATTCCCACCTTAACTTTGTGGAGTGAGTTTAGACATTCACACAGTTTGATAAGAAATCAAGTGTGCTTCCTAAAGTTTTTCTCTATTATAGTTAACATTAAAAATCACAGCTGTATGTATTAACCCTCCGCTGTGTCATCCTCTAGCTTTGCAGACATGGACGGCCAGAATCGACACCGAGCTTTTGCTGGTACACTTCCTCATGTCTTTGCTATTACCCTGTTTGAGGACTGGGTCTACTGGACAGACAGGAACACATACACACTGGAGAAGGCCCACAAGTATACGGGCGAAGGGCGCACAAACATGGGCAACAACACACACCAGCCTTATGACATTCATGTCTCTCACCCCTACAGGCAGCCTCGCAGTACGTACATTTGACCAATATATGCTTCTTATTCTCAGATTAAGAGCAGCACAGAATTAACCAATACGTTTTTCGTTGTTGTTTTTGTTTTTTAATCGATGTATTTCCCAGGTAAAAACCCCTGTGAAAACCATCATGTGACCTGCAGTCATCTGTGTCTTATTGGCCCTGGCGGTCAGCACGCTACCTGTGAATGTCCAGATCACTTCATCGGCGTCTCCGTGGGCTTCACGATCATGTGTGTCGCAGACTGCTCCAGCACCCAGTACCGCTGTGGAGACAATGAAAAGTCAGTCAGATTTTTTTTTTAAATAACTCAGATAAAAAAAAAAATTCACTTGCGTTTCAGTCCCCACAGTTCCACTCATCAAGTATGTCAGTTCTTTAAAAGACATACTGTAATTTTATTACATTTTTTTATATGATTCTTTAGACATTATTACTGACAATAGGCTATCAGTTTGCTTTTTTATGTTTTGGTTTATTGAAAGCACTGTTATGTATTTGATTAAAAAAGCAATGTATAAGATACTATATCTTGGATAGATTGACTTATTTTTTCTGTTGTTTTTTCAGTTGCTTACACAGTCAACCAGTCTTTGTCAAGACAGTGTCAGCCTTTAAATGTCTGTTACTACTTAAAAAAGAGCAGGCAGGGTTATAAAGTATAAAAGGCTACCAAAAAGAAAGATTCACAAAGAAGCCATTCAAAACAATGGCTGTAAAACAAGTTTACAGTCTCACAGATTAATTACACAAACATATATCATGTAAATTAACTCGTGTATGCTTTCTCTCGCCCTCAGGTGCATTCCTATATGGTGGAAGTGTGACGGCCAATCTGACTGTGGTGACGGCTCAGATGAACCTGAGACCTGCCCGCAGCGTATTTGCCCAGTTGGCCAGTTCCAGTGTCAAGATGGCAGCTGTGCCTACCCTGGCGTCCTCTGCGACGGCTCATCTGACTGCCCAGACGGTTCAGACGAGGACGCGGCTCTCTGCAGTATGACAAAATTAAAAAATAACTATAATAAACTGCAGCAGTGTTAAAAAAAAATAGATAGGAAGCTGGCATTTAAATTATTCTACACTAGCAGAATTGAAGTTTGAACTGTGATTGATAGTACTAATCAAATTTCACTTATTGTTTGGAATTTGTTAAATTTGGACGTGGATCAAATTTTCAAACACTAATCACACTGCTGTCTGTGCCTGTAGGTGACCACCGATGTGAGTCGAACGAGTTCCAGTGTACAAGCAAGAAGTGCATCCCCAAGGCCTCACACTGCGACGGAATAGTAGACTGTCCAGACGGCGAGGACGAGGACCCTCATGTTTGTTCCCACAAGACCTGCAAACCAGGAGAGTTCAAGTGTGCCAACGGGCGCTGTGTACCATTGAGCTATGTGTGTGACGCCCTGGATGACTGTGGGGATGGATCTGATGAGCCTTATGAAATCTGCAGTAAGTTGATGATAGGAAATGACAATTTGAGTGAACATTATTTAAACTGAGTCCAGCATTATCCACAGTAGTGAACCAGGAGAGATGTGGTGTTCAGTGGCAGTGGCAGGACACCCCTAATTTTACTTAAATTCTTGAATGTGACGGGCACCTAAAAGAAAGGCTGTGATTTAAGTGATGATCAGAGCTGACAGTCAAATTATGCATATATGATTTTCAATAGACTTTAATAGACTCCATGTCCTGAGAGATATCTGAGTTAATAAAAATGTCATATTGGGCTTCTCTAAATTTAAGAGGCACCAAACTATTTATATTTTCCTTTTCATCCTCTTCCCTCTAGTCCTGTTCACCATACACTTTCTGTCTTATTTCTTCCTTCCTCATCATTTCTCATCTTGTAAAATTTTGTCATTTTCTGTGTCTAGCTCTAACTCACCTCTCTCTCTCTCTCTCTCTCTCTCTCTCTCTCTTTTTAGTGGGTCCAGAATACAAGTGTGACGAGGAAACCGAGTTCTCCTGCAAGACAAACTACCGCTGCGTCCCTCAGTGGGCCCGCTGTGATGGCGCCAATGACTGCTTGGACAACAGCGACGAGCAGGACTGTGGTCAGTGCTTGTGTGTCAGCAGATGTGATATTATGTGAAGGCATGGCTGTAACAAGAACTGCACTCACTAAAAATCTGGCCTGTAGATCAAATTTTGTGCTGAAATTTTCTTTTAAGAATGCTCAGGGAGTTTTTTGAGGATGAATGAAGATGTCAGTTCTTCTGTAAACTGGAACTAACTGTGATTTCAACCATCACCACAGTATTATTGACATTTTTAATAGGCTGGAAAGATTTGAGTCATTATCTGCTAGTGGGCCAGACCAAAACGATTTCAAGTCAAAATAGGAGTATGAGGAGACAAGAACAACACCTGAGGCAAAACAGAAAACAGGGAGAGACACAGATCGCAGGTTGTAGGAGAGGAGACTAGCGGTCACCTTATTTTCTAAAAAACTTATTTCAGATTTTTCAGGACAGCATTATTAGGTTTGAATCATTCATTATTTAATCTAATGTTGAATCATCATTTTATCTTTACCTCCTAACAGAGGCAGTGACCTGTGATCCCCTGGGAGATTTTCGATGTGACAACCACCGCTGTATCCCAATCCGCTGGCAGTGTGATGGCATCAACCACTGCGGTGATGGCTCAGATGAGAGGAACTGCCGTGAGTGTCCTACTCTAATGGTTTACGTGGGATTTACAAAACAGTCATTTACTGATGAATTTTCCATAATGCTGACCTAACCTTGCTGTTATACTTGCTCAGACTGTATTGTGTTAAAAGACTGTCTTTTTGCATAGTTTAAGCCTGTACAGGATGTGGTTGAACAGTAAAGACTTCAATCTGAGCTCATGTTGAGGGTATGTGTGTGTCTCCCTCTTATCCTGATCCTGGTGAATAGAGCCCAGGCCTTGCTCCGAAAGTGAGTATAAATGTGACAACAAGCAGTGCATTCCTGGTACCTGGGTGTGTAACCATAAGAACGACTGCGGGGACAACTCAGATGAGCGGGACTGTGGTGAGCAGAGCACACATACTCACCCCCTTGAAATACTCTCTGTCACAAAAGGACACACAAACACACTCACATTACCATCCTGGCTCTCTTACAGAACTAAAGACATGCCGTCCAGGTACCTTCCAGTGCGACTCAGGTCACTGTATACCCTCTACTCTGCAGTGTGATGGCCGCGGTGATTGTCACGACCTGTCAGATGAGAAATACTGTCGTAAGTAAACCATACGAAAACTAATGGCAAACTGTCTGACCTCTACAACATTTTAGTACACTTGTATTCTGTTTTTATTTTGGAACGTGAGCGTATAAGAGGGATCTGCAAGACCTTTGCCTTCAAATATTCATATTTAAAGTCTGAAAGTTTGAGAATGTTCGAAATCTGCTGCAGTAGAATGAGCTGTACAAGAAGAGGACTAGAAGCAGGTTTTTAACAGTTTAACCTTGTTGTCTTACCAATTTATTTAGATTACAAACACAAAATGTTCATTGTAATTGCTCATATTATTATAATTCAGCATATGAACACAAAAACAGTGTACGACAGTGCGACAATCAACCCACGCCGTCTCTAACAACTAAAGTGAAGCTTTTTCAGCGTTTAACAGTCGACTGCAGTTCAACTGGTAACTTAAAATAAATATGTACAAACAGTTTTATCATTGATTATTGTGACCCCATCAGCTACTCGTTTCCCGGGAGGACGCTGGTGTCCCTCCGAAATGTTCGAATGTGAGAACCATCTGTGTGTGAGCCCGACCTGGGTGTGTGACGGCCTCGATGACTGTGGGGATGGCACTGATGAACAGCTCAGTTTGTGCGGTGAGAAACTTTTTGTTTACTGAATACAACAATGTCATGTGAAAAGTTTTATGTCTGTTTAATTAACATGATCACTCACACCTTATAGCACAATGTAACAAACCCTTATGCCAGTTAACACAGTTTATGTAAGGACTGAGAGAATAACTGGAGGATTCTCATGTTCGAAATTTGCCTCATGGGTAGACAGATATATAAATACAAGATGCCGAGGGACAACAGTGAAAGACTGATAATATGATGATTAACAGCAGTGTGTTTTCTTGCAAAGGTTGGTCTAATCTCAGATTTCTGTGTGTTTGGCCAGTGTCTGTGCCATGTGAGGCACCGGCCAGGTTCCGCTGTGCAAACGGCTACTGTATCTATGCTGGCCTGCTATGCAACAAGAAGGACGACTGTGGCGATGGCAGTGACGAGGATGAGGAACTTTGTATGACTCACACACACACACACACACACACACACACACACACACACTACAATCTGTATAGTTTAGACGGATATTCTGAATGGTAATGTTGACTCTTACCGATTGCTAGTGTTATTTTTAGTAGTAGTTATTGTGTGTTAGCACCCTCTCCTCAAAACAGTTTCCAAAATTCTCTCTATAATTTAGGCCCAGCGTTTAAGCACTGTTTAACTCTTTAAATTTAAAGACATAACACTAGTTGTCCCCAAAACTGAGTAAATGAAGAGAGCAAGCTGGCAAAAACGAAACTGTGATTCAGATAAAGGCTTTTTTTTGTGATTGTTTGATGGCGGTTACTTCCTAAAGTACAAACAAAAACACCCACACCTCTGCACAACCCTGCAGGAAGGGGCTGCGTTGCCAAAGTATGTGTGAATTAAAAGCTTTATCCCGTTTGCTGGGCCTCTGTGCTTCAAACGTGTGTGCTGGTCAAAGAGGCACACCTACAGAAGACGAGAGAGAGGGAGACACAGGGAATGTGTCATGAAACACATAAATACCTGGTTTAAGCCATACTACAACTTAGCAGGAATATTGTCTCTTTCAAAAAAAGAGCAAAATGAAGCAATTTGTGCATGTAAACATAGTCAGCGCACCTGCACAGGAAACAAAGCCTGAAACATACAAAAGATGACCAAATAGTCTGATTTCATGGATTTGTCACACAATCAGCTTAAATTTCAATCAAATTATTTTGAGAGGAGATTAAATCGTTGGTGGACATAGGATAGCTCAATTAATCCATTTGTTACGGAGGAGGAGACAAATGAGGGAAGCTGTGGCGAAGCCATAAAATGATTTAAATTGAAGTGATTTAGTGGATATGGAATTGTATGTTAAGTATGTGCTTACATTTGAGGATTGTGTGGGATGCTTAGGTTTTTTTAATATACATGTGTGGGCAGTCCACTCATTTCCACACTTTTTTTTTCTTCTTTTTTGGTTTAGACAGTTGGTGAGTGAAGAGTGACACAGTAGAGAAAGCTCTTCAATCTTAGAAAAGTGGAGGTGGACATGTTTCCACAGATGGGTTTTATACCCACTGAACCTTCCCTACATACTTGTTGATGATTAATTCTGACTGTGTCCTTCTCAGGCCGCCCGCCTACACTGCCTCCCTGCACGCTGGATGAGTTTAAATGCACCAACGGACACTGTGTGGCCCTGCCATATGTATGTGACCACAACGACAACTGTGGAGACCTCACGGACGAGTTAGGCTGCAGTGAGTGTCACAACAAAGCACCCATTTGCCTACTGTCAACATGCTCTTTTGATGATAATGTGAACATGTGGTCTTGTACAGAAGCACATTTCTGTCTCCAAATAAAGAGAAATAAGAGACATTTTTTAATGATTACTTGCATATCATGTAATTATGACTTATCAAACCATTCATCCGTATTCCTCCACTTATCCAGAGATGGGTCACAACCTGATTATGATTTAGCGCCTCATAATTATGAGAGAAGGTCTTGTAATTATGAGGTATGGAGTTTACAATTATGAGATATGCATCTTTTAATTAGGACAGGACTTTTTCAAAAATATATTTCTTATAAAAAAAAAGTTCCATTTTAAATAATTTTGTCATGATGGTGATTGATGAATATGAGTGGGCTAGTTTTTTCTTTTCTCTAACCTGCTGAAAGTGTGATGATGAGATAGAGAACTGATCTGTTTCTCGCCGAAACACTGCATGTGGACAGAAATATCCTGCTGACTGATTTATTTATGGATACATGAAGGTTCAGTCATCAATAGTCACGTGTTCAAAAAAATGTGGTCTGTGTTGTCTTACTACAGACTTTGGTGTGGATCGTAACTGTGATGAGAAGCTGTGCGAGCACCAGTGCATGAACCTGAATGGCACCGGCTTCATCTGCACCTGCAACCCTGGATACGCAGTGGACCCAGACAGCACATACAACTGCAATGGTACACAAGCACACACGCACTGAGAGTACTCCTGTCATATATATATACATATATAAATTAATTCACATGGATAAACATTTCAAAAATTCCTCTATGACCACTTAAAAAAAACAACCCTAAAACAAATGTTTTACAAAAAATGATCACTCCGTTAAAGGATTGGGTGGGTAAATATACACACGAGGTCTAAAGAACAGAGCAAATATTAACAAAACTGTACTTTTTCTAAACTCTTTCTCACACTTTCTTCTTGTTTTTCCAGACATCGATGAGTGTCAGGAGTATGGCACCTGTCCTCAGATCTGTAAAAACACTAAAGGTGGCTACGACTGTGATTGTGCCAACGGCTACCGAAAAGTTGGTGATGGCAACATGTGCGAGGCTGAAGGTGAGAACAATTTTTTATGAGCCAAGATTCAGACAGAAGCAACAAACAAACATTTTACTAATTTAAAAAATATAGATCAACTGGACTCAATGGCTTGATAAAGAGGAAAAGTGGGTTCTAATACAACAAATCCGTTTATCTTTTTTGCTAAATTGGGTTGCTGACCTGCTTCAGATTGATTTACCAACAGGTGAATTGTTCATTGATCTGATTGGTTGAAGTTGGCCTGTGGTAGACAGATAGACATAAGATGGAGATTACCTTTATTATTATTGTACAAAATACAACGAAATTACAAGAGCCAAGACTGAAGGTGCATTGAGAAATAAACAAGTTAATATGGTTTATCCAATCATCTGCCAAGTGTTTTTGATCAGTCAGTACCCGCCTGTTTCCAAATAGTTT
>JAQFJA010000014.1:11698998-11714343 GCA_029874485.1 Naso brachycentron
AACTAATTTAATTTCTCAGTTTTGTACAAGGAGCTATGAAAACACAACATTGTGATCTATTACAGCTCATCACTGAGTGTTAATCTTGTGATGCTGTGTTTCCCTCCAGGATAACATTAATAATCCTTTGTATATGGAAGAACTTCCTGTGTTGGAGAAACCAAGAAGAAGCGCAAGCAAGCCAGCTGATGCCAAAAAGGTGGGTTTCACATTTGTCATCAGTTTAAAGTCACATCAAACGTTTTTCTTATCGGATGACTGATCAGATTGATTTTAAGATATCACACACATCGAAAAAAATGCAGATTAAAAAAAAAAATCATTGCCTCTATTTTCTAAAAGTAATTCACTGGTAATTTAACTCAATTTTTCCATCTTGTGACTTTTTAAGGAGACTTTTGTGAACCCAGCTTATGGCTCAGACGTAGACGATGACATCATTTCTTCAATACCAGCTGGTTCCATTACACAGGTATCCATGGAGACACATGCCAAAATGTTACACAATTGCTGTGGCACAATTCAGGGACTGCATCCTTCCAATACAGAATGGATGGGCCCCACGAAGGCCCCATGAAGGACACACCTTCGTCGGCTGCAACGGCCAAACCGAATCTTCTATTGAAAGAGATGGTGTGGTCTGTGGAGTATATCCTGTTTTTATCACAACACACCGCTCCTGTCGCTTAGCAACCATCACACCACAATTAACTTATGTGCACAAAGAAAGAGCCAGAAATTTTTAGTTTATTTTAATACTTAGATTTAAAAATGTATCCTCCAAATACATTTTGCTTTGTTGGTTATGTTCACTATAAAAATAGAAAAAAATTGTCAGCAGCATGCAATGAATCTTGGGATATGCTGGGCTGCGAACGATCCACCGGTTCCTTCACAACGGGGGATTTGTCGGCCACATGTTAAGGAGCCAATGAAATGGGACAACCTTTGTTGTGCTACTGTGATGCAGTCGGTCTACAAATACTCCTGAATTGGGACACAGCACATTTACATCTCAGTGTCTGAAAACAGTTGCATGCTCTGAATGTTTGAAAATTTCCAATGAACGTCTGACATGAAGTATTTCACCGTGTCAGACGGTGATGGACTGTCCGAATAAACATTAAAGTTGGAAGATTGTGTGTGTTTATATGTATGTGTACATGCTAAAAGGCTTTGTTATTGACGCATTTTATTTCTCCTGTTTTCCAGCATTTTGGGGCTGTTGGTGATCAAGGTTTTGTGCCTCCAACATACGCGGTGAGTCCAGAATGACAATAAGCTCACATTAATTTGGAGGGACCAAAAAATAAAAATAAAAAAACACTGTCCATCATTCTGAATTGCATTTCATTTTGACATGCAGAGCTGCAAAGCTTTCCACGTGATAGTCATGAAGTTGTGAAATTTCTGCATTTTTAAATTTCAGTTTGAAAATTTTGTCGCTACAGTTGCAGTTAACATCTTAGATTCTTTTTGTTAGATTATGTAACGTGATTTAAGTCATGCTCAGTAACTGGTTTTATTCTGTGTTAAAATACTGCACCTGATATCATGTTTGTATTGTACATAAACCAGCTTGGAAATGAGATGATTAAATTGACTGATTAAATTTTTGTAACTGTTGTGATCTTCCTGCAGGACACCTCATCAGATTCAGACTCTGACATTTGATCACCATCTCTACACCAGAGATTAGACTGAACCACGTCAGGATGTAGCATTACTGTGTTATCAATATACTTAACTTTAATCTCAGAGCATCTATTTGTGTCCAAAAATAATCTTACAGACATGATTTGATGTGGTGATATGAGACTCACTCAATAACTGATTAAAATGAATATAAATGTATAAATGCTGTACTTGTGATTATTTTGTTTTGTATCTTTATGTAAATTTTGATTGTAAGAAGAAAGTTAAATATTAAAACTTCCATTGTCATCAATCTGTGTCTGTAAAAGTGTATTAATTGGACTTTAAACTGTATGAGATGTCACATAAATGTGCAGATTTAAAACCTTTTTGATGGAACCTTTGATAGTGAACATTTTAACAGTCTCACCTTACCTTTTTTGTGTAACAGTACAGATATCACAGGAAGATTTATCATTACAAAAAGACTTGGGCTCCCACTTGTGTTATCCGCCCTGTTCATCACAGATAAAAGTCTGATTTCCAGCTACTGTATCTGACCCACTGAGCTGAGATGAAATGCTTTGTCATCATCCATTTAATCGCACAGAGAGCCTCAATTTGAGACCGTGATCACAGGGCAACAGCGGTGATTCTGCTCCTCTCTTGCTGTCACAAATGTCTGAACACATCAAGGTCTCTTTGAGCTCGCAACAACCAGGCCAACCAGACGAACAAAGCGACAAAGGAAAAGTGGAAAAGACAGATAGAGGGAGTGAATGAAAGTGGAAACACAATGGAGAGGAGGGTAAAGAGAGCTGTGACTGGTGTGTTTTTATGTTGTGGTCCATGATGATTCATAGGTCATGTTTTCATGGCACTGGTCCCCCACGAGGCATCTCTGACGGTCAGCCAAAACATGTACTGTACCGCTCACTGAAACACAGACATGGGCAGAGGGAATGAACAGCAATGGATGGATTTAAGAGGGGCGGGCCGAAGAGGCGTGCAGCTTGCAGCATGTGTGCACGCTGTGCTGCCTTCAGGAGCTGTTGGAAACAGCACAAACATGAACGATCAAATGATGAGGTTTGGATGATTCCTGAAAAGCTTAGGAGATATATTTTATCATTTCATTTTCATTACTGTAAATAATATTAATTATTTATCAAACGCCAAATGAAGCCTAGTAGGCTACGCATTTTCCTTATTTACCTTATTATCAAACTAATATCTGAGAGAAAACAGCAACTTTAGTCTGTTTTTTAATCCGTGAATGTCGGATATTGGAGATTTCGAGGAGCGCCTGAAGGCAGCACGGAGAGAGAGCGAGGGCGAGAGCAAACTGGCAGAGGGGGAAGGGGAGGCTGATTGAGCGGAACACTGGACGGAGAGGAGAAATAAAGCCTAGTGTGAGGCAGTCAGCTGAAGACTGGGAGAAAGAAAGAGAGGAAACAGAGAAGAGGGCAGACTGGTGGTACAACAGCAGCGTGTCGGGCTCAGAGAGGGACGGACAACAGAGAGACGCACGCGGAGGCTGACAGGAGCCGCAACAAGGTAAGGATGCCTCTTTCAACTATGTGCTGCTCTTTATCACTGTTCATTTATGTGTGTGTGTGTGTGTGTGTGTGTGTGTGTGACAAAGAGAAATTGAGCTTCGCGTGCATTGTCAGGTTAGTCTTTTTTTCACAACGTTTTTTGGGGTTTTTTTTGCATGAGCTCCTTTTTGTCGTTTATGATTAAGGTTCGAGTCGCAGCATGTGGATGCGTGAGTGTGTCGCACGTAAATGAGGGATGTGCATCACCTGTGATTGATTGCCAACTCCTGGAAGACATTGTTGCACGAGCTCATAAAGCATGACAGATTACCTAACCTATAAATGACCATTTTGCTGATCATTTAAAGGGAGGAAGCTGATCAATATGAACACTGCACAGTTCTGAGAGACGGTTGACAGGACAGGCCCATTAGCTGGGACTTTGTCAGGCTTTGCTGCAGGCCAGGAAGGGCTTTTATTTTCTACAGAAAGATTCAGTTAAGGTCAGAGTTTAGATCAGGAAAAATGTGCCATTGTACTTAAATCCAGTCAGAGGTCAAGACTAAGTCTCAGTCTAGGAGTTTATCCTTCTATAATGATTTTTTTACATGTTATGGGTAAAAAAAATCTTTCTTTTTTAATCTAAACAAACCAGATAAATTGATTTGGATGAGGACAATGTTTTTGCAGCCTCCCAGTCAGCCAAACTGGCACTCAATCAGCTATCATGTCAGGGTCCTCCTCTCCCATCAAAGCCCGAAGCTGCTGAAATTCTGAATTTTTTTCCCTTTTAGAAAAAGCAACAAACAAATGTCTGGTTTCCCTCACATCAGACACAAAGCCAAATTCAATCTCTCGACACTGGAAGTGCTTCTTTTTCCGGCTGTGTCTCGAGTGGGCGTGATGAAGGTGTTCTGAAGTGATGTTCTTCTTATAAGCCTCTTAAAAGCTGTCTGGCTCCTTTGACCTCCTCTGCACTACATTTAAAAAAAATAAAAAATAAATTCCATGCTTTTTAATCCTGGCACAATTAAAATCCAAACTTAATCTCATGCTTAGCTGCATGGTAATAAAAGATGAACTTGAAGTTATCTATTTGTGAATTATCATCTTGTATTAAGAGTGCTAATTTGCATAAAATAATGAATCTCTGCTCTCCCATATAGATGCTGCACACTGTTTCAGCTGTTGACTGACTTTAGGATTAAAGCTGAAACAAGTGTTCTGCCGACGGGAAAACAAAAGCAACTATTTTGTTATTTGTTTGTCTTTCTTCACGCTAAAGTAGTGCAAATAAGGCCAAACAGTTTCTGGTTTAAGAAACTCAGATGAGAGGATTTGCTGCTTGTCTTTGTTGTTTATCATTTTAAATTTAATATCTTTGAGTTTTGGACTTTCACGAGCAAAACAAGAGATTTAAGGGATCACTTTGCACTCGGGGAAGTAATGATGGGTGTTTTTTCATCATTTCGGATAGAATTTTTTTTCCTCTCCACTCCGTAAAGATAACAGAAATAGTTTAATTTCTTTAAAATGGGAAACACTATAAAGCCTATGTAGAGTTCCTATAGATTATCTGTAATTCCTTTGTGAAATGTACAGCAGGCAACTTTTTTTTTTTTTTTCCAAAATGGAAATTATTGGGATGAAATCTGTCATATCAAAATATGTCAGATCAGCCATGTGGGTGGCTTCATTGGACCGCACACACACATACACACACACACAGAGTAGTGGGCAGATGGCATCAGCAGCGTGTCAACGACCTCGCCCCTCTCTGTCTTCCTCTCGGGACTCGTCCCGCAGCAAATGAGTCTGGCAAACAGGTGGCGTTGGTGCACGTTTGTGTACGTGTGTGTACGTGTGTGTGAGTGGAGAGGACAGAGACATAAGGTTAAGCTCACCAAAGACAATGTCAGTATCAGAAAGTACAACGCTGACTTGACTCTAGATTGCGCCAGTGTCTAATTTAGAGGTGGAATGAATAATCTTGTCACACACAGGTTTTGTGAAGATGTTGTAACTGACAAAGAGGCCGAGCCAGAGAGACGCCAGGGACAAAGTTCACCAGCGTTAAAACTTTAATCAGTGAAAGCATAAAAGGGACAGTGAGGATTTTACTGTCAGTCGAAAACCTCAGTGCTCTGTCATACACAACATTCAAGGCATGAAGAAGAGGCATGTGAATATGAAATGTTGTTATGATCCCTTACACTCGTGAGTGAGCACCGGCAGCCAGGAGAACAATCAAATAAAAATACAAAATGCTAATAAAATTCATTCAGTGACGAAACAATAAAGAACACATGTCTGATAGAGTCACTATGCTGTCATGGAGACCTTGCCAGGCTACTGTGTGTATGATGTATGATGAGATATATCCTGATACTAATGAGCTATTAGGAGTAGTAATTGATTTCAATAAACTGGCTTTACGATAATTTAACCAGACATTTTAAAAAATAAAATCTGTTTGCAAGTGTTGTAAACAGCAGACTCTAAAATAATGATCAAAAACCCTGACTAACGGGTGAAAGTAAGCAAATATACTACAATTACTGCTATTACAATACCCATACTACCCTACTATTTAGTATGCCAGGAATAGATTTAGTATGTCCCAATATGCATGTGAAATTCAGTATGCCAGAAGCACTAGGATGTCCTGCTTCATTCGGTCGGCTTGCCAACAGCATGCATACTACGTGCAGCAGTATGTACTTTGTGAGGGCCGCTGTGGTGCGCACTACAAGTAATCATGAGTTGCTGCTTATAGGCTACTGTGAAGTAAAGTCGAGTATGAGGTTTAATACTGTTTTTACCTGTGATCAGTGTCACTTTTTACAACAGAATTGGACAAATAATTAAGGAAATAACACATTGTGATTAAATGTGTTGAATAAAAACCAATATTGTTGACGTGAAGTTCTCATAAGGGGATACATGGGGGCTCATCCTGCTAACATGCAGATGTTTCTCATGTTAAACCTCTTATTTTAGTTAGTAGTAATGCTAATATTTGAGAATTGGCACTAAAAACAGCAGAAAAAAAGAACAGTAAGGACATCATTAAAATGATTCTGATTTATTCTGAGGGGGACATGACTGTCTGAACCAAATGTCACAGATATTTCAGTCTGGGCAAAAGTGGAAAACCAAACAACAAACTGACATTTCTATCCGAAGAAACAAGGCGCCAGCGTTGCTCAGACTCATTTTTAGGGAATTATTTTTTCATGAGATGAATCAGAAAAGCTGCAAATCCTCACAGTGGACAAGTAGAAACAAACACTTATTGGATAATCTTCAAAAAGATTGAATTGTTAAAAAATTGTTATAGATTCATATACTGTTAATTCTAACTAATCACTGTTCATTGTTTGCTCCAGGGTTCTTCTTACTAAAAACATCCATTTCCTGTCAGTCCATGTTGGAGAAGGTAACTAAATGCTTTTCAGTATTGCCTTCGCAGCATCCCTGCTGCAGTGCTTCTCTTCTAATCTACCAGTCCTTTCTAATCTGCTTCATTGTGTTCATTGAAATCCTCAGTGATGCACACAGCTGCAGGCACTGCTGTCTTAAATCAAGGGGGCTAGATAATACCACCATATGGCCAGTGGGAACCTTAAGTATTTAGACGATAGACTGGGAGAGTGAGAGAGGAAAAAACAGAAAGATGTCGGCTGTAAGCTCTTCTCAGCCTCTTGTAATTAGAAAGAGAGAGGGCCGGATGGAGGGAGGATGAGACGGAGAGAAAGAAGGTCAGCAACGTGGGCCAAGTGTGGAGGGAGACGAGCTGAATGAAAGCAGGGAAACACAAAGAAAGAGTGAGGGGATTTTCCCCAGAACTGTTTGTTTTGTTCTTAGAACCAAGTTTTCTAATTGGAGAGAGGCTGTCTGATGGCCAACAGACGGCAAAAACAAAATCAACTTTCATTTCAGTCCAAGGAAAATGCCAGATTTTCAGGTTTTTTGTTACCTTTAAATGTGGAAATAATAAAAGGTAGAGGACTCTTCCTCTCTACAAAGGCAGTGAGCAGAAATTACAGAAGCAGTGAAATCAAGACTCTGTATCCTGCTGACAGATAAAATATTAACAAAAATGAATAAATATTACCATCTTATACTGGTTGATACTGCAGCTTTGCCAGAACGCCTGAATGTCTCTCCTGACAATGTGGAAAATGGATTTTTAAAAAGTGCCACTTTGTCAGTGCTGAGTGAGTGAATGACGGGACAGACGTGCTGATGGTTGGGCAGCATTAGACTGAATCAGTCTGGGGTTTTTCGATATTGATGCCTGATTGAGGCTCACTCATGCGGAGAGGTCAGAGGTCACGTCATGCTCCAGCAGTGATCCTTTAGTGATCCTTACCATTGGGTGATGCTAGTCTACCTGTCAACATGTGTGTACTTACTCACATTATATCATGTTTGAGTTGTTTGTACAAATCTGGCTTGTAAAACCTACAGATTTTGAAATAGCCCACTAATGTTCTGGATTGTTTTTTGGCTGGGCGCCATAACTTCCTGGAAACCGCACAGTTGCCATGCCAACCATTAAACCACATTTAGTTATTTGTACAGATTGAGCAGTATAGATGTAACGTGTTCATTAGTGAGCTGTAAAGGTGCTGGTAGGTGGATCTTTATGCTTTTGGATCAAGTCAGTCCAGCTGTTTCCCCTGATTTCCACTATTTATGCTACACTAAGCTGCTAAGTCTGCTAGCTTTATAGTTAAAGTTCACATCTGCTTTATTTGCATGAACAAATAAGTGATGTTATTGCCAGAGCTATGTACAAAACAATTAATACAATCATAATACATATTTATGCAACTCAGAAGTCTGTTTCTTGTCAGAGACAGGAAACAGAGCAAGAGCAAGACATAAACATATTTCCTAAGATGTCAAACTATTCTTCTGAGCAATAGAATATGATATTAAATGAGCAAAAAGATGCAAATAGATGATAATATGGTAGCTGGTTATTTTATTCACATGTTTGTAATAGTGCCATCAGCATCCATGTGCTGCTGATGGATTAGGCAGGCAACATGGGACAGACAGTAAATTATAATGTGTATTAGCTTTTTTCAGAGGAGCTTAAAGAGCTTGTGTTTCATCACCACTCAGCAGTTTAAGGTACAATTATGCATCACATACTAAACATGACTCCAACCTCAGCTTTATGAGCACTTGTCACCAGCTTAATAAAGGTCTGTTTGTGCTGTGGTGTTTATAATAATTGCCACTTTGGCTGGATGCCATCCTGCCATCAGTTTTGTTTTTGTATTTTTTTCAAACAGAATTTTCCTTTAGAAGCGGATATGTTGTCGCCCACAGACCAGAGGAAAATATGACCATGAAGTGACAGAACACGACAAGGAAACTGACACAGGATGTATGCTTATCACTGTTTTGATAAAATTGTCTGAATATTTTGGAAAAAAAAACAAAACAAGAACTATAATTTTACTTGAAGATACTTAAGCAAAACGTTTACCATACACAACTCCTTGTGGATATAGCTGATTTCTGTGAATATAAACAGCCGATTCATCTGTCTCCATTCATCTGTCTTTGCAGTAAATGAATTTGACGAGTTCTTGCTACACTGCCAACATGCTGATCAGGTGCTTCTGGCTGATGATTTTGGATGTTAAACGTGTGTTTGTGACTGCGGATGTCTAACAATGAGCCAGAAAACGCTGAGGGATTGTTCTGTAATTTTCATCTCAAAGAAAACATTGAAAAACACCGACTTCACTTTGAGTTTGTCTTTCATAGACCATCATGTTTGCTCCACACAGATTTGATTGATTTTCTCCTATTGAGGCTTCCAGTCAAGTGTTGTTTGTGTTTTCATTAGTAATTTACTCAAGCAGAATATTGTTTCCCGTCCTGAAAAAGTGATTTAGATCCATTACTGATGTGTCATGCCTGTCATAGTGACTCAGATCACTGCTATAGACACATCATTATGTTTGACTAATGTACAACAGGTGGGTGCAATAGATTTTGGTTCACTAGATAGAAAAATATACGCTTCAGGATACAAAAATATGTTCATCTCAGGAGAGCTGACTGAGAAGTTTTGCTTTGTCAAGGCTCTGTTAGCTTTGAAGCAAATGTCTAGACATGGACGTCAGGTCTGTGGGAACAAGAAAAAACATGAAACATTTTACAAAATGTACCCAAGGTAAAATCCAAGGTGCTCCGCCAGCAGCTTGTTTTGTTTCACCACTGCAAGTTGTGGGTGGATTGGAGTCAGCACCGAATCGTCTGCAGCTGTGTATCTCAATAGAACTGATGCCCTTTTGCTCATGTAGATGGATGTGACAAATGAGACATTAGGTTTCAACACGTCGCTGCCAGCTGCTGGCTCCTTCAGCCTACAGATAGTAAAGAGAGATGTGTGTGTTATACTTCAAAACATTGTGTTTACCTGGCATCCTATTACTGCGACCCTCCCACTGATGTGTGTGTGTGTGTTCGTGCTCAATGCCTCCCACCTACGCAGCCAGCAGTTCCAGGAGCACTTATAAGATTGTGCAGGTACACACAGCAGCTGCTGCTTCACATGAAGCGCTGCAGCGACTGTTAATGAAGAATGTGGATCATTGATGGTAAGACTGCTTCATCAGTGCAGTGCTGTGTGTTCACAGCTGAGGAAATCGACTTGGAACATTCTCACTTTAATTTATAGTGCAGAATTTATGCATTAATTGTGTACCAATTGGGCTGCAGGTAACAATTTTTTATTTATCAATCTGTCTTTGCGTATGAAATGCCAGAAAATAATGAAATGTGCCCGTCAGCCTCCCAAAGCCTAAGCTGTCACCTTTACATTTCACCAGTCTGAAACCATTCAATGAACTAATAAAAACAAGGAAAGTGGTAAATGCTGAAGATTTATATGCTAAACCTGCAGAATGTTTGGTATTTTTGCTTTATAAAAAAATTGCACAAACTAATCACTATAAAGTGTGAAAGCTAATCTTTATATAAATAATCAGTGTAAATATTCTGTGTCTATGATGACATCTTGATCTGGGTCGTCAGAAAAATACACTTTTATGCACACTGGTTAGAGTAACATACATTTTCCTCTTGGTGTCAATACAGTCTGATTTATTATCTCAAACGGTAAATTAATTATTGACATTGTTGCAGTTGCTATATTTTTTAGTTGGTGATTATTAACCGAACCTTAGCTCAAGCTATCAGATGAACATTGCGCACTGTATTGCCTGGAATCACCAGCAGAGATGGCTTATCGATGTCACACAAGTGAAATTGTAAACCTCATGTCTCCACTGGTAGTTATTAAGCATTTGGGGCAAGAAATCTGTGATTAGAAATTCATGAGAAAAGGCCCTGAATAAAATCAAATTATAAAGAAAATGTCATATTGACACCATATTGAAGTTGCATTTTTCACTGCACACTAAACTGGTGAAGTGAATAATGTCACACAACTTAAAAAACATTCAAATAATCAAATCTTTAAAACCCATTAACACTGTAGGGTTGCCACGGTTACAAACAAGGTGAAGGATCCTATTGGACAAAAGTAGTCAGTGTAATCTGACCTGCCTTCCTCTGGTTTGGCAGTCACACAGTTGAAATGAAATGAATGCTTTATGCTTCAGTAATGAGAACAGCTATTAATTATGTTGAAACTTCAACAGCACAGTAATGGGTTGATTCATCACTGTCAAGCATGGCTGGCCGGTTGCCCTTTTTAAATTGTATTTACATTTAGAGCTCATTTTTAATGAGAAATTATATGCTCTAGTAAGTTAGCTGGAAGGCACTGAATGGTGTTTATGTAACCTCGCCGTGCTCTCTGTTTTTCGTCAGCATTTGCAGCAACAACCCTTGACTTCTTTGCATTTGCTAGCCAGTTTTCAAAATATCTTTAAAAAAAAAATGAAAATGCAGATCTTAGAGTCTCAATGTGTGTTTGTTCCTTTTTTCAGTCTCACCTGGGCTACTTGTGAGGAACAGAAGGACTCTAGTGGAGGGAATTCACCGGCTTTGTTTTCCCTCCCTCCCTGTTCTCCCCCCTTTTTGCACCCTTCTGCCTCCCCTGAATGATTGAAGCCATGCCCATCGTGTCTGCAAGCACAGGTACAGTCAAACATATGCTCCAGCTACTTACTTATTCTCTCTTATGCTTTGATTCTTAATATATATGCTAATAAATAATGCAAGTGTCACTCTATCAGGCAGACAATACTGGAGGTTACTGAGCATGGCATCAATATCAGAAACAAGATAAAAAGGAAGCTTTGAGTCAGGTTACCTCATGTGATCGCATGAGGTATCATCTCAGACTTAACTTGAGAGCTTCTGAGACACGTCAGTGTTACTTGCATGAACCCAAACAGCAAACTGACATCAATCAACCCTCGAATTGTTATTAGATAGTTTCACTGAAATCTGGGGAGGATGAAGGGGAGTTATACCTTTTACAAAGGCAGATAAATGAAGCTGCAAAGTTTCTTTTGCAAAAGGAGGAAGTAATTTGATAGTGATTTTGGGAAGACTTTGGGACTTTGATCTGAAGGTCAGACGCAACATTTTGTTTCCTGAAGTAAAAAATGAGTCTGATGTCAAAAAATAATTGCATTATTTTGAAATGACAAATAATGTGCAGATATTAAAAAAACCTGTAATAACACAATGCTGTAATAATGATGCATTTCTAATGACAGTAAAGATTCTATTTTCAGTCCCTGCAATGCCTTTTCTTTGTAGTTCATGTGTAATTTTGTTTGTTTGTTTGTTTTTGGGTTTTTTAAATCTATAGGGCTGCACGAGACTTTGGCCCTGCTCACCTCTCAGCTCCACCCTGATGCCAACCATAAAGAGGACTTGGTCTTCCTCAAAGATGTCTTCAGTGAGAGGAGCCTTGGTTACCTCATGAAGGTACAACACATCTGTCTGACTTCTGTCTGAACTGTGATCAGCCTACAATGCTGCAAAATTAATAACAGTTTTGTGTTACCTAAAATATTTTTCTAGTATTGTCTTGATGTGCAACTTTCTTTACAATCTTGCAATGAATGTAACAATGTTGAAAAATCATACAGTTTAATACAAAGTCAGATGCATAATGATTTTTTTTTAATATTTCTGATTCCTCCTAAATTAAATCAGCTGAGTCTAGGAAAATAAAACCTCTCCTTCACTAAATAAGAAAAGTCACTCTATATATGTCTGTTGTTCATCCCAGATCCATGACAAACTGAGGCAGTATGAGAAACACAGCCCGACTCCAGTTCTGCACAGCGCCTCCTGTCTTGCAGAGGATGTAGGTGCAATCTTTGCTCAGTATCTAAAATACAAACTAAAGTTGAATATTAAATAATGTAATAGGTAAATACTAAGTACGCATGTGTTTGAAATTCAGCAAAGGACATTTTCTGGAGTGAATTATGAGAAAATGTGGCAGAACATTTTTAAATATTTGACTTTCTGGCTCAAATTGTCAGCTGGCAGAGGAGCTTCAGAACGGAGCGCTGGAGGGTGATGAAAGGGAACTGCTTCTCTTGCTGAGCACTCCTCACCTCAAGGTAAATAAACAAACAGATTTTGTGTCATTTGTTTAATAAATTCTGGGCAGTGTCTTTTTTCCTCTCATTCCGTCAGAGGTTTGATCTCCTTAATGTCGCTGCTTCTCAGTGTTTTCTCTGTGAGCTGCTGTGATTTTCCTCTAAGATGATCATCTGTTACGTAACTTCAGCATCACAGCTGTCTGTACCCGTTCCGCCTGTCCCCAAGACACAGAGTAGACAGCCTAATTACTTTTACCAAGTGATTGTGTTCAATTTATTGGCTTTCTTGAAAGTGTGAACAGATGATGGCTCTGAAACCAAGAACGCTCGTTTTAAAAAGCAGCCAGCGAAGGAGACGTTACTCCATTTTTCCTCTCTTTGACTTTCTTTTCACCAGTTTTTTTCTCCACGCAGTCCACTTTTAGTTGCTTTTCTTTGGTGTATTATTTGCGTTTTCTCTGCTGCTAATTTTTCCATTTGTCTGTGTATCGTTTCATAAAGGCAGTGCTGTCAGCCCATGACACAGTGGCCCAAAAGAACTTTGACCCAGTGTTGCCGCCACTGCCAGAGGATCTAGACGACGACCTGGAGGAAGAGTCGGTCAAGATTGTCCGCCTGGTGAAGAACAAGGAGCCCCTGGTGAGGCAAAATAAAAGTTCTCCTTCCCTCAGCAGCTGCTATCCTTGTGCCTTCAAATGAGGCTTTGAAACCCCATTTACTTAAATTTCAGCAGCTTGAGGCTTTAGAGGGCTCCAGGGTGTGAATGTAGGTAAATGACAAAAAAAAGGTCTTAACTTGTTGAAAGTTCTTGCTAAAATGACACCAGTTTTACAGAAAGAAAGCATACATTTAATAAATATGACTGCTATGTGTATATCTGCTTATCAAAACCCAGCACAGTTCCATCAGAAGGTGACAGATTATGAGATCTGGATGTTTGATGCCAGTGATTCAACCTCAGCCTGTCTGTCTTCTGTTTAAAACAAACAAACAAAAAAAAACCTTACACATGAAATGATTTGTATCTTTTTATATCTGCCCAATATGATGTGTCAGCTATTTTCCATCATATAGATATCAAATATTGTCCAACTAGGGTGACCAGATGTCCCGAAAAATGCAGGACAGTCCTGAATTGCAAGCATCTGTGCTGAATCCCAAATCCTGTCCTAATTGTCCCAAAAATTAGACTGAACTATAGTTTTGAGTAATTAAAGCCTCATAAAACATTAAAAACTGATTGTTGTGAATCTTTTTTTGGTATCATCCTGCAGCTGGCTTTGCATTGGGTGCTGTAGTTTTTTTCTTACTGAACAATAGCTGATGTTTACTGCCATGAAAACTGCTACTGTGAGGACAACTTATGACTTTGTTTACTTTTTAAAAAATTACAGAGGGACAGTAAACAATCTACAAGATGCCGAATTTATGAATAAAAATAATTGTATTGCTGAGTTTTGACTGTACACACCCAGAATCCCCTGTCCTGAATTTCACCCATTCTCATCTGGTCACCCTATGTCCAACCCACATTATGTGTTTAATGATAAGAAATGAAAGAATAGTTTTAGTTTTTCCTGCTAAGAGTTGAAGAAGATCAGTAACATTCATAAATCTGTATGCTGAAGCTTAAGCTAGAATCTGAGCTGGTTAGCTTAGCAAAAAGATTTGAATCTGTAACTAACTGTACTAGCACTATTACAGTTAACACTTGATATCTTGTTAGTTTAATCCACATCACGGCAGATTTTGTTGTTTTCCCTATTACTAGTCTGTATGCTAAGCTAAGCTAATCATAGGTTCATATTTAGTGTACAGAAATGACTAATATTGATTCTGTTGTCTAACTCTCAACATAAAGTAATTCATGTTAAGATATTTGGTAACACTTTACTTAAAACATCATCTATAATGCATCATGAACATACTTGTGATGCGTTATGATGCACCTAAATTGCTGTGTAATTTTAGTTATTAGCAGGGTTTGGGTTAACCGTAACCATAACCACGTGTAACGCATTATGCGTGTGTTCGTAATGTTTTATAATGTATTATAGATGCATGCCTTAAGTAAGTCGTACCCAATATTCCTTTAATGGTTAAATAATTCACTAAGTGTGGACTGAAATTGATGGAGTTGTCAGGCAACGTGTAAGAAAACTGAAGAGTAAGGAAGTGGGATGCAAAACTTCTCTGATACATTAAGAAGATGTATGAAACAGGATTATGAGCATATGAACGGCATGAAGCACCAGTCGGCTAAGCTTCACAGACAGCATCTTTTTTGTGATTTTGATGATCAAGTCCTCATATGCCGACTAACACAGAGTTCCAGCCAAAGCTCTCAACCTGCACAGGAGAAGCAGCTTTTTACCAGTGTACCAGAGGACTGTATCAGCTCATTGAACCGATGATAAGTTATGTGTTTGCATCTTTTCCATTAGGGAGCAACAATCCGCAGAGACGAGGCGACAGGTGCTGTAATCGTGGCCAGAATCATGAGGGGAGGAGCAGCTGACCGCAGTGGTGAGATAAACTGTTCACACAAATATCATAACGCAAACATTAGGTGTATGTGTTCTTGTATATAATACAAAATAATGGCC
>JAQFJA010000014.1:11732845-11745598 GCA_029874485.1 Naso brachycentron
CTCATGGCATGACCCCAACATTTGCGGTACCATATGCATATATTTTATATAAAATGTGTTCCTTTTTCTTGTAGTTTCTACATTATGAAAAAATACTGTACACCAACCATTTATAAGTATATTTATTGTTAAAAAAAAATCCTCCAACTGTATAAAAGATAGACATTTGATTGATACACAACAGGAAAACATTTTACAACAAGGTTGTACAAAAAAAAAGTCGTTGTACACACATTTCTCAAATTTTAAGTGTCATCTTCACAAAACAAGTTTTGGCACAGCAACTTCTCTTAACATGGAATGTTTAAAGATATTCAGATCATCTCATGCAAAACCATTACAAAAAAATGTAACTATAAACTTTACAAAACTGTTTGGTGCGTTGATTTGATGACACACCACGACCGCATTCCTATTTTATCAATACAAGTTAACCTTCTTGGGTGGATAAGGACTCTTCAATCCAAATAGCCACACTGCCTCTTGTTGCCACTAAAACAATTAAAATAAAAACAATAACAAATGAAAATAGCATGTAAACATTCAAGAAGTACAAACAAGATGCTGACTTACAGCTGGACACAGTGGACCCTTGTCCTTGAACAAAATAGGAGCTCAATCTTAAAGAGTAAAACTGTCTTTTTGAAATCCTGCTTTATTACACATAAAAGAAGGTTTAATTTCGCAACATGTACACCAACTTTTAATTTACTCTTGGCATAAAAAGCCCTTTTATGATTTCCTATCTAGGTCATACCACATCTGATGAAATTCTACATGTTGTAGAATATAATCAATATTTTCATGTATATTTGAAACAAATATATATATATATATCTCAGGTGTAAAATGTAAATGTTTTGGCATGATATTAATTCTACCATGCCTCCCATATGTTGCTTTATTGAGATGTTACCAGACATCAGGGGTTGTATTCACAAAACATTGATCGTATCAGTGGGAGTACTTCTGAATAGCCTTTAAAGTTTCAAGCTAAGAGTTCCGGCTCAAAACCTATTCCCAAAATTCATGACGGCAACTTTGACTAAGGGATTCCATTTTAGGATTGCGTGTGATCTGCTCTTTAAGAATTACTCCTGAAGCTGCTAATTAAGAGCTTATTTCAGCCCCAAGATGTTTTGTGAATGCGACCCCTGATATTGTAGCTTTCTAAAGAATATGGCTTTTAAATGCAAAGGTAAACAGACACCCTTTTCAAAATAGCACAATGTGACGGTGAAAAACACCATGACAGCACCCATGCTTAACATGTTTTAAGCATACTGTACCATAAACAAAACATATTGCAAAACAAGGCAAAGATTATTTGACCAGGCTCAATATGACAAAATGCAAAGCAAATACATTATTTAGGACAAGCTGATAATCATTTTGGTCCCACATACTTTGTAGTTTTTACTTATTATCTAAGGGGCATATCCCACACAAGAGTTGGTCCATCAAACCACGTTTGGGACGATGGCTTTTTTATTTTATTTTTTTAACATTTAAGCTACAACATCAGCTCAAATTGGCTCCTCTGGAAAACACTTTTAAGTGAGTCGGATACCCAGAACCTGCTCCAGCTCTTGTCTTCTCTGCTGCACCTAAAACCAAAAAAGAAAGTCAGCGCACATTAAAAATACATTATAAAATACTTAGACCTCACACTAAATCAGTAAATGTCCATTGTTTAGCAGTGCATAAGGCAGTGTAAGGCTTTACTTTGGAGTAAACGTATCTGCCCACTGCCTCCGGTACCCAGGGTGCCTGGTAGAACTCAGTCCTCCTCTCCTCCTCTGGGTTTCCCTGCACATCTGTCATCAACTGGTGGAAAAGAAATGTATCATTAAAGACTAGGAGCCACACTTTAATGAATACAGAAAATTTCTTATTCCCAAGTGCGTACGGAATGTTTTTAAGAGTGACCTTTCCATGTTCGATTTACTTTGGCAGTACTAAGCATAAGTAAGCCCAGTAAACACGAGCAATGAAGTCTGTTCCCTTTAATTTGAGCAAAGAGGCTGTAAAATTAGCTTAGCATCGTTTTTGCTTCCATCTGACTATTAAAGCTCTGTTTTAATTTACTGCAGGAGCAGGAAATTATGGTCTTTGCCAGCTGTTAATTTGCCTCAGCGCACTGGCCACATGTTACTGTTGTATACATAATATTTGAATTTTACAGAACATTTTGATTAAATATTTGGAAAACTATGTTGGGCAATGATTTCTCCCCCTGAAAAACAGAAGCTCCAAATTAAGTTGTTGATGACAGCAGATGTTTACCTTCAGGTCTCTGCTTTGAGACTTCAGCCAGTCCTGGATGAAGTCCTGTGGATTATTGCTGAAGCTCAGCATAAAGTCCCTCTCAGTCTTCAGCTGGTTGATGTACTCGATTGTCTCATGAATCTGCAGGGAATCCAACGAGTAAAGTAACACATAAAGACACTTTGACGTAACAAAATGCAATTGTTCTTTCCTCGGCGGGCCTCACCTTAATCTCCAGCGCGGCAATCTCCTGTTGGTTGGTTGTGGAGGACAGGAAACTGTTCATCTGGCCCTTCAGTGGATCATCCACCTCCACATCGATGTCATAGCACGCCGTCTTTTTCTGATCTGTGGGGTCCACACTGCTCAAACGAGACAGACAGCAACACAGAATTCAAGTTACATTGCAATCAGGGAGGAAACTTGCAAGAATAGACCAGGAATAATAACTGATGATCCAAATCATAAAGCAAGGAAAATTAAAACCAGCTGCTCACTTCTATAAATGCACTGACCTAAAAATGAAAGATAAGGCAAGATAAGCTAAACCTTAAATCTTTGGTAATACTTAAATAACATACACACATACTCACACACACATAAAGGGATGAGGGTCCACACTCCCTTACCTAATCATATGATTGATAATGATGGGGTCAGGGTGCTGCAGCAGGCCCGCCAATTTCATGGGAATCTCGGAGAACCTCATGCGAGGACAGCCGAAGATCTGAACAGCGTTTAGTCAGAAAACAGAACACGTTCCACATGCTGAAGGTAAAGCTTGTTAACTCTTTCAAAGAACTTAAAGACATAAAAAAAATAATAAATCAGCTGTACATTTGAAGTCCTTTACAATTAATGCATACCTCGAACAAATTAAAAGCTGGAGAAGACAAATAAATGATGTGAATTATTGTTTTAGTGAATAAAATAAAAACAGTAATTTTATGCCCTTATTCTTGAAGTTAATTTAAAAAAAAAATGTCCTTACGAGTCAAATGTCTTTACAAGTCCTACACATTAAAAATCATTTTCTAGTATTTTTCTCTCTCTACTAGGTGTAAAAAAAAGTTATTAATTTGTTTGAGGGAACAAATTATCAAAAAAACAAACAAAAAAATCCCTGCACATTTCATATAATACAAAGTGATTCATATCAACCACACTCTGACATGTGTGTGTTATGTGGTGACCTTGCATTTTGCTGTTTCAAACTGTTTCTCTTACCTGTCTGAAGTAGCGGTTGCAGTTGATGTACTCCTTCTCATGACTATCCTGCAGCTTGTTGTTCTTGATGTAAAGCCAGAGAGCTTGCATGATGCTGGCTCGCGTCTGTGTGTGCACACCCAGCAGACGAGCCAGCCGCGGGTCCAGTTTGTACTGAGGGGGCTGGGAAAAAAGAAAGAAGTATCGGGACTGAATCGGTCGGGTTTGAAGATGGTAGGCAAGTCATACAAGTGTGTGCAAGACGTGGGTACCTGGTGGTCGAGCATGAGCAGGAGGGTGCATTTTACGTTTACGTCGCCGGGCCTTTTGACCTGGAAACCATCCGTCTCCTGAGTGGTGGGCATTCTGTGCCACTGAGAGTTCAAAGGAAGTAAAAACATCAGATTTTCTTTTTCTTTCATTTATTACAGCCAACATCTGTGTTGACCTACAAAAATATATTATTCATGTTGCCCACTGTAGCAGTCTTGGAATATTTTGGTGTCAGTGTGCCAAAACTGTTCCACAGTGGGTGCATCAAGTGCTTTTAAACCGATGTCATACCTCTACTAAGTGGTTGTCAGGTCCATAGAGCTCCTTATCGAGCTCGATCACGAGGCTTTTGAAGAAAGATGAGAATTTCTTCTTTTGCTTGCCAGGCTGGAGTGTGAAAGACAGAGAGAAGAAAAAATAAGAATGCCATCTATCTGCGTCTTTTTATTGTGTTGTGTCATTCGCTGCAGCTGCATTGTTTAGCTCTGACCACATTGGTGAGGGGGGGGGGGAGCAGCACAAAACTGCAGACAAGTAGAAAAAGCTGTTTCACCCCCACCCTCTCCCCAGCCTGAGGAAAGTGTTTGCACAACATGGTCCTTTTCATTCCCTCCCCTCGCATCTCTCTTCTTTTTCTGTTACTCCATTAAAACACTCCTACACATGCCTAAACCGACGAGCCAGCGAAAAATTAACAGACACGACAAAAAAATCCTTCTTTTGTGGCCCCAGATGACACAAAGAGTCGAGCTGGAATTGATGAAGGGAGGGGAGGCATGTCAGATAATGGTATGTAACGGCCAGTGGTTTCAATTCCTCATTTCAGAAGAAAACATGAGCTTGTGTGTGTGTGAGGAGTTGTGGGGTGGAGTGAGGAGAGCTGTAAACACACATCTGGTTGCGTGGTCAGAGCCAAGGACCTGGGCCAACCAGAGCTGAGTGACTGAAATGTTAAGAAACACAATAACAGAGGCTGAAATACTTGGAGTCCGACCACACTGGACGATGGCGAAACAGAGCGAGGAGAGTCAAACGGAAACCAGAGAGATATTTACTCACTTCCTCCAGAAGTTTGCCCTCCACTCTCAGTTCCCACGAGGACACCTTCTCCGCCTCCTCGCCCTCAGGCTTGCTTGGTGTGTACGTGTTAGAAATGTAGATCCTGAGCTTGCGTTTTTGCTGTGTCATAGAGATGAACAGGCAAATTTAGCAAGAATCCCAGTAAAGACACCAAAAAAAAAAAAAAACAAGCAAAAATGGAACCGTGAAAAATTAGAACCAGATTCATTTGGCTTTTTAATACTGCAGCTGGTGATTGGAGCTATTTCTTCAACACAGAAATCATGAATGTTTAATCAAGACAGCTTAAAGCTAAAATCCATTAGAAATTTATGAAATCAAACTCTTCTTTTTATGCCTTTTTTTTCTTAGAGTTGTTCTGATACCAATACCAGTATCGGAAAATGCCTCTGATACCACTGAATGCTGCTATTGATATCAGCAAAAACCCTAGTCTGGCACACATCCGATACCATGTGATTTTTTTATTCGCTAAATGGTATCCAGCTATTTCCCAGTTAGCTTTCTTAGTGCAGTGCAGGGAATTAGATTATCCAAGAGTTTAGTTTTCATGTTGATGTGGCATTACTGTTTTATAGTGTTCTACTTAAATCTTTTTATTTAAGTAAATCATAATTACATCTCACGTTTTGAAAGAATTGTTATTTTTTAGTTTGGTATCGGATCAGTACTTAGTATCTGCTGCTTTCCAAATATGGGTATCGGAATCAGTATCGAGAATGAAAAAATGGTATCGGATCATCTCTACTTTTTTTTTTAGGAAGCAATTTAATAGATTTACATTTTTCTCTTTAAATTCCCTAAAAATATATTTATTTTTATTGTTAGTGGTAGAGTCTTCCAGAATTTCATGTCAGCCTCACTGTTTACAGCTACATCAGAGCTGTATGAAGCTGGTACCACACTAGAGGATAATGTGGCAAAGTTTAGGTTCAACTCGCAGATTCTGAGCCTCCGAGCTTGACTTTGAATCATAAATATCAAACATTTTTGACAATTCCAATCTGAACTTCTGCGGTGTTTAAGAAAAAGCGACGCGCGGTGAGCTATGACCCGTCGAGCGAGCTCACCAGGATGTGTCACCCACTAGATGTAGCATACTTGTTAGCTTGTAGCATTAGCCTGCACTAGCCACTATTGAGGCCAAATAAAACTTTATTTCCAACTTCTGTTTAAGACCCATTTTAATAATGTGAATTTCTGTGAGCTGCTCATCTGGTATGTTTTTTCCCCTTCTTCTTCTTTTTTTTTTTAAAGATAAAATATTAAGAATTGTCTGTGGTCTTCTACATTTTCAAAATTAGTTCAGATTTGAAAATCCAATTAAGTTACTGCTCATGCAAACTTATCACCTCTATAAATCACAGAATAGTTTTATTGTGAAGACATCACAGTAATCCTAATGTATTTCTTACTGAGGTTACTGAGGCTCCAACCACGATCGTCCATCAAAAATGCATCTACACAAAGCAGCCGCAGTGAGCTGTTGGATGAAGAGTTGTGACAGGCCGCACACGTCCAACTCCTCAGCGAAACTATTGCTGATGATAGTGGAAAACTATTTGCTGTGCACAGCATTGATCAACTGCTTGATTAAAACAATGTGAGTCGGTTTGGCTGCGCTGTCAAAACATGTTCTGGTTTCTCTTCAGTTGCAGTTCTAAAATAAAGTAGCTGCTCAAGAAATGTGCACTGTTGTATTAAAATGCACGTTGTTATTACCCCCAGCAGCCACAGGTGTCGCCAAATCAACCTGGAGTGAAATCTTTTAGAATGTTAACGATAAACCTTAGATGAGGCAGCATTAGATAAAATAAAATAGCTTTTTGTTTTCTATATAAATCTGACAATGTGCTGTGATGAAGAGATACCATAATGGGCTTCTTGATGGCTTCCTGTATCTCCATACGCTTTCTGGCGATGGTCTGATCCAGCTTCCTCTCAAAGGCCAAGAGATCCATGTAGGCCTGGGACTCTGGGACCAGGTCCCGGATCTAAAGAGCCAAGAGCAGGACGTGAATATGAAGGGAATGCAGCCAATCGTAATCAAACTGGATCCATCCTAAGTGTGATTCGAGGAGTTCAAACTCTCTTACCCTCTGTGGGAGAACTTTGTCAGCCATCTTGCGTCGTTTCGCACTAAATCACACAGAGAAGATAATACATACAAGATGATTTCCAAAGCACTACATGTTCATTTGCCAAAAAAAAGAAAAAGAAAATAACTCACACATGAATTGACCGCATCAGCCATATGCTCTCTCTAAAATATAGCGAGTCCACTGGCTACAAACACTCCACAGTGAGACAAGGACATTCTGTTCTTTGTACAATATTGTCTCATCATGTAGAACTGGCTCTTTTAGTCCTTCATTAACTAATTTGCAAGGAACTGACCGCACGCTGACACATGTGAGATTAATGGAAAGACCTCATTTGCTTCCTTTGATTATTAATAAGTTGAGAAAACTTCATAGTGTGATAACACAATCTTAGCTTGTGCGATCTCTTCATTACCTACCCCCGAATGAGCCCCCCAGGCTCCTATTTATCATCGCTACAGACTTCATAAAAGCTGTTTTGTTTCTTAAATTAAATTACAGTCCCCCCTCATTATGACTAATTTTAACTCCGAGCTCTTTGATAGGAATTTGGGAGGTTGCTTCCAGCCCCGTGGCTCACTAATCCTCCTATACTGAAACTGGCGTTATGAGATAAACCTTTGACGACAAGAGCATCATTGTGGAAGAGGCAGACTGCAGACGCTGCCTCACATCAAGGCTCGCCACATTTATGAGCGTGGCATCACTGAGCCGTTTGAAGTCAAAAATACCAACTCGTGTGTGCCGCTTTGTAAGCGAAGGCCAGTCATGAGATACTTCTATCCTCGTGTCTGTGTGACCGTACCGTGTTTTTAACTGCAGTGAACATCACGGAAACTCCAGGCTCTGCCCAATATACGTATGAGAAAACAACTTATGTGCTAAAACATTTCATATTATGAATTTATGTTAAATTAGCATCTTTTTAACACACCAGCTTAAAAAAAGTTAACTTCTCATGCTGTAGTATTCCCCTGGCTGGGGTATATATGGTAAAGTCCTTAAAGTAATCCTGTTTATTTGAACCTGTGTTGTCAATACGGAGGAAAAGCACCAGATATCATAATGAGATGTTACTCTTGTACATGGCAGCCTTGTTTCATGATCCTCGTGAACTCTGTGATCCGTGCGAGAATTTATCTGGTATCATTATATTATAAACAGTAACTTAGCAACAGTACTATAAAAGATATCTAAGAGTTTGATCTGGCTGTGTCATTACACCAGTTGCTTGCTTTAAACAGGTTTTGTATCTCTCTCTATATTTACAGATCTTTTGTGCCCAAGGAGCAAATTTTGCAGGAAATTTTATAATTTAAATAATTTTTTAGTCCACTAATTAATTAGTAAAAACCTTCAAAATTGATTTATTAAGCCATGAAATAAACAAAACGTTAATATCTTCTGGTTCTAGCTTCCAAATGTGAGGATCTGTTGCTGTACTTTGGATTATATTATCATAGTTCAAACGTATTGTTTTTGGACTGTTGTCAAATGTCACAAAGTGCTCCCAGAAACGGCAATTTTTAAACATTTTTCTGACTGAGAAGAGAACTCACACACAATCAACGATGAAAACAGCTACAAGTTGAAGCCTTACTTCTATGACAGTCAAGTCAAAATCTCAGAGGCACAGTTCGTCCCTGATCTGGCCCCAGGCTGTCTTGGTCAATCAACCCTGGCATTATTCCTTTCCTTCTCCTCTCCTTCTCTCACACAAACACTCTCACTTTTTTCTCAGTTTACCCTCGTCTTAGGCCTCCCAGCGCCTCTGGCTGCTGCTGCTGCTGCTGCTGCGGATGCTGATGAAGGAACCTCTTCCTTGAGGCGTCCATGCTTGGAGGCCCCATGCCTGGCCGCATGGACATGTTCCCACCGCCATAAGAAGGACCTGGCAGCTGGCCCCCCATTGACCCCAAGGGGCCCCCAACTCTGTTGGGTGGCATCCCTGAGCGCTGCAGAAGAAAAGGGAAGCCGAAGCTTTGATTTCAGGTTCACGAGAAGTAAACAAGATTATTTCTCCAGATCTGTGCAGTTCGTTATTTTAAGTGCTCACCACTATTATGTATTAAACTGTGGTTATTAAAACAAGAATGTTTGCTTTCATAAAATGTTCTTGCTGCAGCACTGATTTACTATAGATGACTTCATGCTCCCAATGTGATGCTGATTTGATAAGCCAGAGGACTGAAATAGATTTTCTGAAAGGACTTGAACATTACATTACATTATGATCAATGGCAGACAGTTGTAAAATGTTGTCTCAACAATGTAGAAGGTATTTGCTTGGGCAAAAATGCTTCTGGGCAGATTTTGATGATTTAAACAACTTTTGAGGATATCTTTTTATGTTTTTCCAGAGCTTACTTTTTTTTTTTTTTTTAAATTTCATTTTTATTCATTCAAAAGCTCTTTAAGATTATTTTTAATGTACGTGTAACAGCGATTATGTTGAAGATTTATTCTTGATCTTAGTTGACAATGCACTTATAGTCATAAATAAAACAAATTTAATTGATTAATTAACAATATGTGAATTTCCCACCTTTTCACTGCTTACTTTGTGTGTCCTCTTATCAGTAAAACAAACATCTGGACCTGTACGGCCCAAACTGACAAACAAGAGACAATAGTGGTAGTGCATATGAACCAGGGGCCCCATGAAGCTGCAGATGGTGGCAAAACTGGGATACTTTATGCAGGCTTAGCTCTAACAGATGGTGGTGATGATAAACTTACTTTTGTTTTCTAGCTAACTGACAGGGCGCTAAGGGCAGCCACGTGATTCTCGCCTTCCCTCACGCACTCAACTTTGCTCTCTGATAGTAATTTAAATGCTATTATTCAAAAAAACTTACATGGTACACAATGATCAAACATTATAAACGCCACGTAAAAACGTTAAACTCGATCATTTTGGTGGCAGTGAGTAATTACATACCTTTTGTCTAATGCGGAAGTAGTGTCCACACCTTGATATTTTAGGAATAATGAGCTTTAAGAATGCACTTACTTTATTACCAGTCATGCGATTTGTCTTCAACTGAATAGCATTGCTTTTGTTTAAACACAAATTTAGGACTGAACTTACTCTTAAAAGCAACCATAGAAGAACATAATCATAAAAGAAACCAAAGTAAAATTAACTTCAGTCACTTAGTTCACTCCTCACCTTTCGCCAAATGTAAAGTTTCTCTTATTTTTAAGCAAAGATCAACCAGAAAACCAACCTGGGGGAATTGGAGAGCGTTGTTCATACTGCGGGGGTATCCCGCCGGAGGTTGAGGCATGCCTGGCATCCTCATGCCCGCAGCATGACCAACGTTCATGGGGATCACATTCGGATTCATCGGCGGACCCGCGAAGCCTCCTCTTGATGCCATCTTCAAGAGCCACAAGTGGTTAAAAGTGACGAAAACGTCTAACGTTACCAAAATCCGTCAGCTACAAGTCTCACAAGCTACTGAATGAACGTCACTGACACCAGACGCAAAGTAGCTACCGTTACTAGCTAAACACAGTTACTTTAAATGAGGTCGGGATCTGGTTTGACAGGAACCACACTGTCAACAAAAAGCTAGCTAATGTTAGCTCGTTTCCTATCGTTTCAAGTTCCGGGATTTGCTTCTGCCTACAACTGCTTGTTTCCTGAGCCCCGAGTGCTGGCTGTTGTTTGTCATCTCCTCCAGTTGCTCTCAAGTCTTAGCATCGTTAATTATTCGCTATTCCACTGTGAGGCTGATGAAAAACACAATTTTGCCTGACTTACGACAAAGTGAGTGTCTAAAGAAGATACCAAGTAGCTACTCCTAACTGCCTACACACTGAATGCAAAATGCTGCCTTCAGGGATGTCGGACATTTGGAAGTTACAAATGTTGTAACATTTTGTCGCCCTTTCAAGGTTGCACTCTTTTAGTCTAAAGTGTTTTGAATGTTCTAGGGCTAAGTAGGAGTCATGGGATGTTATATTTATGGGCATTGATGGTTCTTCATGTTGCTATTTGTTCCTACATCAAAACTGCCTAACTGCATCTTCATGCAAGACCTCTTAAATGTGTTGAGTTCAAATGGCCACATAGCCTGGCTTGAAGACACTGTTTTGGCAAAAATTGACCATTGTGCCACTTTTTGCACTAGGCCTATTATCTACCCTACACTTTGTGTAAAACTCAGTTACAAACAAGAGTGATGCTTTTAAAAGTCAAGCGTGAAAAAAGAGAAGCTTTTTTAAAATTCTTGTAGCTGGCTCAGTTGATGTAATTATTGGGTTAAATTATTAAAAAATACACAAGAAACAAGGCAAGGGGGGACAATTACACACTGCTTTTTGTAAATGCCAAAGTCATTTGGAACCTCTGGTTTTATCTTTAACAGGAGACACTGCAGCTGTTTAATAAGCTTGTCACATTTTTTAAATGACAACCTTCATCAGGACAGTAACAAGAAAGCAGTAGTACAGTTGTCAGATAAATCAAGATATGCTAAAAGTACCATATTTCCCACTGAATTGTAGAGGCTGAAGTTTTAAAAATAAAAAAAATAATAATATGCAAGTACAACCATATTGTAATAGTACTCAGATGGCCTATTACCACAGTCACTGAGCAACTTCTATCAATGGATACACTGAGCAAAGCAGTTCAAATTCCTTTAATGCTCCAAATTTTATTTTTCTTTTTATTTTAGATGCATTTTTTCTGCATGCCACATGGACCACTGACTGCATTAGCAACAACAAACTATTATGTATCGTTTCCAAGCCTAATCTGCCTGTCCTGACTTAGACACAGAACTATTAGAGTTAAAATGTTGGAGTTCAGGAGGAGGACATGAAGGCACCATAGCTGGTAGTTTTCAGTCTGGAAACTTAAAGGAGCAATCTTGCGCTTTTTGAACTTTGCAGCTTGTACTAACTCTCAATTTCCTGAGAATACGATCTAAAGAAAGACATTAAAGAACGAAATTTTTCACAAAGCAACAACGTCTCATAGGGTTATTAAAACATTTAAAACTGAACATCTCTTAAGTCCTTCCTTTTCATTTGATCAACAGCCTCCCCTGTTGGCGATTTGGTCTTTACATGTGAACGCAAAACCCTTTTCAGTGTTAAAAGCTCCAAGTTAACACGAGACATGACGACAGGTAACAAATCATTTATTATGCTAGACAGATGAAACAAACTGAGCCATGATAGCAGCAATTCAACTATTGGAATATTTACACTATCACTTCACACCAAGGATATATGTAACCCTTTACAATGTAAACACATGATACAAAGACATTTTTGAATGCTAGAAAACAAGTCTATCTATCCATCAAAAAAAAATGAAACAAAACAAACCTGCTTTCTGCAGCGAATACCTGCTCTGACAATTAGAGGTTCATTGACTGAACATTTTTTAAACAAGTTTCCACAGGTGAATGACAAACAGAGACGCTTAATCTCTCACACACTGGTATTGTGATTCAACTGGAGAACTATGAGCCTGACGGTGAATGAGAAAATAAAAAGACAAACCATTAGTAATGATTGTCTGTGACATTATTATTTTTTTTCTTCGAAGAATGAGACTTTAAAGGTGAGGAAATATAAGTACACCTAATGGCTAATCATTTCTGTATTTTAAAGAAACAACGTACTGTATGTGCACACTTTCACCCGTCACAGGGCTGCCTCCACCTGGCCGCTGAAGGAATTACACCAGAATCTAAATCTGTGCAGTGTTCTCGCATGTGGTGATACTCATTATTTTGGACTCCAGCAAAAACTTCAGAGACAAAAATTATCTACACAAACGGAAAAAGAAAATGAGTGTTGG
>JAQFJA010000014.1:11781944-11797200 GCA_029874485.1 Naso brachycentron
CTCCCGGACTCCTGCTGAGTGTGTGATCACCTTTTTGCTTTAGCTTGCAGGAATATTATGGGGGAAAAGGTTGAAGAGTGCAATCTTTAACTTCTGATCAAAAAAACACTCCGTGGAGTGCAGATGTCCACCAGGTGTGTCTGAGAAACAGGGTGCAGGGCAGGCTGTGTGTCCAGTGTGCATGTGCACGAGTAGTGCTACGGCGGGGAGACAATATGCAGGTTTCCAAAACACCGGTGATGTAAAATGTAAATTTCAATGTTAAAAACTCAAGAAAACAGTCCAGCAACATTGATTTTGTTAGTATGAGAAACAAGTTTCCAACCTGGAGCAGTTGTTGCTCACTTGTGACCCCTACTGGTTGATCAAGAGGAGTGGGGAGTCGGAGGTCAATGGCAGTGTAAAACAGCAGATATTTCAAAAACCTGCAAGAGGTCCTTGAGCATGCAAACAGAAGAGTGCAAACCAAGATGTTTGCTTGTTTCCAGCAACATTAGCTACACACAAACACTCACACATAACCAAATGCACGACCCCTTCCAGGCTTCAGCCTGGTGGAGGTAATTACAGGAAACATGCAAATCGAGCAACAGCCGGCTAAGTGCTTCGCATCCTTTTCCTCTAATTCCACAAGCTATTTGCTCAAATCACATTAGTCATTAATTCATCTGCGTGCACAACTTAGCACTCATTTGTGATGCAACTGAATCTCAGCTTTCGGTCTCTGGGACCTTCTGGTGTTGCACCCACACCTGGAGCCAGGTCAAAGGAAAATGCACGTAGCAAAACGCTGAAACGCCTGGGGTCATTTTGAAAGTGTCAGTCAGACATTTTAAAGCAGGTTTGTTCACATGTGAGGTTGTTTATGCCTGTGTGCGTGAAAGCATGTGCATTACTGGGCGTGTACGTTATGAGTGGGGCAATTCAGGGGAAGCAGGACAAAGATGAACGCCCGTGGTGACAGATTTAATTCACCTCTAATTGAATGCTTGTTGCGCAAGGTGTGTGTGTCAAGTAAAGCGTGCTGCGTTCGAGAAAGAGAAACGTCAGTGACGTCTGAAAGCAGATAGTGAAATACTTATCTGCTGCTTCGTCAGAGTTTCTCACGCAGTGTTGCCAAAAGGAAGATACAGCAATATCGTACTGTGGCTTTAAAATTATTGTATTTTAACAAAAATTATTGCACATATTTTAAATTAGAATAGGCCTGAAAACTACACAATGGTAAAACTATGCCCTGTGCATCATATTAATGTAACAGCACGGAGGCTCTGTCCTTTGAACGAAACGGCAACTGTGTCCTTCATACAACACAGTCAGTTGCATCCTATTACAAGATCACTCCTTTCGTTGTTATCCTTCAATACAAAAGCACCATATCTACGCACAGTGTCAGTGTTTTACCACAGGGAACTGATCTCACGCAGAGAAATGGCAGAATTGTCGAACTTTTGGCCTTTTTTGGCCTTATTGATTGTACATCGTACAGGGCAAAATTATTGTACAAATACGATAGTTATTGTGCATCTGGTTATACTGATGTCAATGTGTCAAAAGAGAAAATCTCATAAAATTTGTTTTTGTGCAGATTCAGTCTCTGTAGAGTTGAAGTCACTGCAGGGCAAGATCAAAGTTTTGCCAACAGATTAGCAGTGCTACATATTTAGATATTATCAGGCTTGTTGCATTTGTTGCATGAAGCATTTCGAGTCATTGTTTTCATATAAAGAACTAAATATAATCTTGAACATGCACAGCATAACCAAATACCAGAGATTTGAAGGTGAATGGGGCGTGACACCATCAAGGGCGAGAGGGAGACGCGTGTGTGTGTGACTCTGTGTGTGTGTGTGATAATCCAGCAGCTGACTCAGAGCTGCCTGAGGAAACACTTGATGTTTTTTAGAGGCCCTCTCGCTTGTCAGCAGCATTCCACACACACCTCAATCCTGAAACCTGACGATTTTTGTGACTATACCTCACTTTACACATACCCAGTCATGATGCACACACACACCGAAACTGTGTATTGCATAGTTTCGCTCATTCTCCCTTAACATTCAGCAGGCACAAGTTAGCCTCATAGCATATTCAGATCAGTAAAGATTACTCATGTGTTGCTCAGATGTTTGCGGGGAGAATTTGAGTTATATTTCAAAATCCCACCCCTGCTACTTCTTTTTAGTTTCTAGAATAAAAGGATCAAACCAAGTGTAAGATGTTCTCTTTTTTGCTTGATTTGTGGCTTATCTGCTAACACATAATTGTTTTGAAGCCAACCCCATAAATGATGGCCTAGAAACTATCCCTCCTCGTGTATATCTGGAGAGAATGAAGGACAGACCTCTCCTCTGGTGCGGTGTATGGGTCAGTCGCTACTTTCATCGAGGTTTGTTTTGGGGATTGAGGTGCGTGGAAGATGAAAAAAAAAGAGGCGATGTGAGAGGGGAAGGATTTATTGTGATTTCATGTAAAGGGTCACAAACTCAAAGGGCTGGCGTAAACACAGATTCCAAGAAACATCCAGGCGAGTGTGAGCGTCTCCTCCTGTCAACAGGTTAATGTTTGAAGAATGCAGAGAAGACATGTGGCAGTTTCACCTGGCCGACTGTGTAATCTTTACTTTTTTCACCATACCTGTGTCTTTAAATATGGGCGTTTAGGTGCACATTGCTAGTGCAGGGTTTAACACTAAAGTGAATCTTTTAAACAAAGCAATGTGTCTGCGTGTATGGGCTGTAAGCAGTTCAGCCAAAGAGTGATTACCATAAGGAAAAGATACTCAGCATTTCACAAGAACAGAGCAAATAGAGAAAAAACCTGGAACAATGGACAATTTATTGGAGCTGAAATGTGCTTTTTCTTTTTCCCACCCCGTTAATCATCACATAACCCTTTTGATTTATCTTGCAGCCAGTTGCAGGGTCCTGACACTCAGTTTGAAAACTGCTGGTTTAGCGGTTCCAAAGTAAATTTGAGTGGATGCTGTTTGATATAGAAAATAGGCAGATCTGCTTTACAGACTTTTGTTTATTTTGTCTTTCGTTACATTTGCTTTTTCTTATGAAATACCGGATATTTACACCTCTTTTAGGCCTCTTAAAGTAAGGAAAACAAAGGAAAAACAATCACACATTTCACAATGCTATGTTATGAGGATAAGTGTTATTTGACTGTTAATGTGCTGTTGTAATTGTTACTTTGCTTGTCCCTTTTTAAATAACCTCTCTGCTGTTTGCCAGGCTGGGGCTCTGGCCAACAAGGAGGACTGTTATTCTGGCCAGTACACAACCAGTGGAGAATGCTGCCTGCAGTGCCAGCCCGGTGAGGGCGTCGTGAGGCCATGTGGAGCCACACAGACTGTGTGCATGCCCTGCCTTGACAGTGAGTAACACACAAAAAAAGCTAAAAGAAAAAACAAAACACACAAAAAACAACAAAAAAACAGCTGCATGATTGTCATGTATACACACACACTTTATAATGTGAATAGATGTTCATGCAGGAGTATGAAAAAGCACATTTATACATTTGAGTATTGATGAAAAAGCTGTGCTGGTCACATTCCTGATATGGTGATAGAGACACACAGGCATGTATACATCATGTCATGTTGTCAGCTCTGGTCTTGATCTATTGGTGTTTTATTGGACGCAAATAACATAAATTTGCTGCTATTCTGACAGCCTCAGGAGAAGAAACACGGTTTTAACACCTGTTTGCTTTTTCCTTTTTGGACCATTTGAATCCAAGTGCAGGATTGTAACTTACAACAATGTTTCAAAAAATGTGTGAATGAAGATTCAAAATTGTGCTGCTGGCTATCAACAGAGTATCTGGACAATGTTGGTTTCTGTTTTTGCAGACATCTTGTTTTAGTATAGGTAGTAGGAGTAGGTAGTTCGAGATGCTTTAAGAAGATGGTCCTCTCTCTTATACCTTCTCCGGCTAAGCTGACATCAGTGTGCTACCATGCAGCACAATGACAATGCTATACTTAAGTTCAGCTTGTGCAGCATGTGTACCATGGTCTCAGTCTTACTTTTCTTAGTGATCATGCTGACATCATAGTTAGCACTAATCAAAGTACAGCTGAGGTTGATGGGAATGTCTCTAGTTTTTTGCAGGATTTTGGTCTCTGTCCCCTTACCCATAAACCCAAGTATTGGATATATTAAAATTTTGACCTGATGATGGCACTAAATCGTAATTCAGAGTAACACCACAGTTTTTGCCATTCCTTTAGAGGGATACATGGATTTGTATACAAAAATGAATGACAAATCTCCCAGTAGCTCTTAAGACATTTTGTTCAGAACAAAAATAATCAACTTCAAGGTCCGTCAAGACACAAAAAATATTGGTAGCAAATATGCCAATCCATCCAGGAAAGGTTGGCATTTTACAGTAAATGAATGAATGAATGAATGATTTAGTCCTGCTGGTGCCTCTTCCTGAAGAGTCAGGACTGACAAACTTACTGACATTGTCATCTCTATAAACAAACAGTTTTTGTGTGTTTGCATAACATAATTGACAATAATCTCAACGATAAGTTTGAGCTTAACAAAGGTTGTTGTTGACAGAAAACTCTGAGTATAAAGCCGTGCATACTTGTCAATTTAAGCCCAATATTGTCAGAATTCTCAAGCATCTGTATAACATATGTCAGTAACTGAAAAAAAAAAGTAGATTGTTGCTAAATGGAAAGTCTTAGAATTATCCAGCTGCATGTTTGGAAGTAAACTAAATGCCAGACTTGACTGTCTCCCAGCGTTACTGCCCTCCTCATGACCCTTACCATGTAGGGAGAGAGGCTGTGTTGCACTGCAAGACTTTATGAGGACAGTGATGTTGAGAAGATACGAGAGAACGACCTGTTTTCAAATGTTGCTGCAGTGGGAGATATTTAGAGCGTCAGACAAGTTGTCCCAGTAATTAAGATGGTAAGCAGTATAAATTTTGATTGGTGACTGAAAGGATCAAAAGAATATTTAGGGTCATCTGTAGGGGTCACATTTCTGCTTGAGTGTTGGGAAAACAAATGTAACACACTCAGGGTTTTTCTGTAACTCTATCATGCGAGGTCAAAGGTCAGCTCGAGCCCACAGAGGCCAGGGTTGGTCCATGGCCAGTTCCTACACTGTTCCCAGAGTTTTTCTTGCGTAAATTTTCTGGCTATCCTGCGTCTAGCTCCAGGAAGAACTTGTAAACCTCCTTGGGTCAGTGAAGGATGGCAAACCATGAGCCAAGGAGCCCCTCAGTCCGAAAATGATTCAGACTTGAGGTCATGAGAGAAGTCACAGAAAGTGGGGACATTCCGAGAAAGATTTACTTGTATTGTGGGGGGGCTTCTATATGTATGTTTTTATAATGTATCCCAGATCAAGAATTACATCTTTAGAATATTTTATTTCCTCATGTAAAACCATTAGGTCTCAACTGCTTATGATAAATTATCTTCTAGGCTATGAATTTCTGTAAAACTTCTTTTTATTTTAGACATAAAATGCTTTTAATTAATGGAGCTGTGTCTCTGAGGTTGCTGCTTTCTGTTGCACAACACTGAAGTTTTCAGGGTGATCGTAATTTTCAGTCCCACACTTCTTGTTCTGTTCAGACATGAGCAAACACAGGCAGTGACATTCTCTCACAACTGTCATGAGGCTAGACGGGCTCTGCACTGCCTAATGGAAAAAGAGAAATGCAAAGCTGATAGCTCTCTATGAGATACATTACAACGATATTTTAAGAACGCATCAAACATTTTGATCAGATCGCTAATGCAAGCTGATCGAGCTGCAGAAGCGTTTTAACAACTTGTTTTGAAGTCTGAGCCATCAGTCGATTATTTCGTTTCCTACCTGTTGACCATTTGCACCGCGCCCCAAAACTTTGTTGTTCAATTAGATTAACCGCCCAGAACATAAAGGTACCAATCAACCTACCATCAGTGATTTCACTGTGGTGCCTGCGCAGAGCCTAATGGATATTAAGGTCGTTTTCACACACCAAAGAAGAAGAAGATGCAGAAGCAGAAAAAGAAAAAGGAGAAAATCAGAACAGAAACAGAAAACCATACCTGTAGAAGAATAAAAGCATTTGTTTTGACAGATGAGCCACATGTTACTTTGCAATGTCATTGATAAAACAACAACAGTACCAAAAAACGATGAACTAAACAATCCACGTTATTTTTTATTTACATAAGTGAAACTGAAGCATAGCAACGAGCAAAGCAACAAACTGTAGGTCTGCATTTACTGAATGCAAGCGCGCTCCTGCGGCAGGGGGACACACTTCTTATCAGGGGCAGTGTTGTGGAGTAACAAGTTACATGTAATCAAATTATGTAATTTAATTACAAAATAAATGTAATTGTAATAAGTTACAGTTACTGAGAAAAAAGTGTGTAATTAAATTACAGTTACTTATGAAAATGATTACAAAGGCGGTTACATCTAAAATATTTCTGTAAAAAACTTATATGTTGAAGAACATTCATTTTGTTGCTTTTACCATTGCCATTACCATAGTATTTCGCCCCACGTCTGCCATTAACACTGCCTGGTTCAAACTTCAAAAATAGTTAACAGTTGAAAACATTTGTTAGAAATTTAGATAAGTAATCAAAAAGTAATGAAATATAATAAGTTGCATTACTCTGGTAATGTAATTGAAATAGTTAGATTACTTATTACATTTTAAATATGGTAACTAGTAATCTGTAATGTATTACTTTTCCAAAGCAATGTTCCCAACCCTGATCAGAGGTTACTACGTTGGCATATCAACGGCTCAATGTTTTCCACAAGCATGCTGTTTGTTATGCCTCCTTACCCATGATGCACTTTGTTTAACTCCATTTCCTACTTTTGGTTTTTATCTTAATCCGCTTTGCTTTCACACCACCAACGAACCGCACCAGAGTTCACTTGGAAGCAAATTGAGGCCCCTGTTTTCAAGCGGACCAGAGTTCGCTTGTTTGGCTCACACCAGAGTTCAAATGAGCTTTCTCACCACCCAAAATGTACTGGACTATCCAATGAAATGAACAAAACTGAACCAATTAGGGTTTGATTAAAGTGGACCAAACAGCTCTGGTGTGAAAACAATAATACCAAACCCAGCGCAGCCTCACTCACACCACACTCAAGGACAGCTTTTATCCTCAAACTGTGATACTTTTGAACTCATGCATGTGAAAATAAATATAATAATTACTAATGAATAATGAATCTTTAGTTCTCCACGTTGCAGTGTGCAGGCACCTTTAGTAATGGTGATAGTTTTTTGTATCCCCTTTCCAAAAGCAAAAATCCATCAGCACAAGTGAAAGGAACTGATTGAAAAGAATTTTAAACATTAGCATGTTTGGCTAACAAGTGCTACTGCAAGAGCTTTTTATATTTTAATTGTGGAACAAATGGTAATGTTAAAAAAGGTTGAGTTTTTCACATTAGCATTAGCTTACTCTGGCTAGCTACAAGTAGGGATGGGAATACCAATGGCATTATTGATTGCGCTTGTCGGGCAGATTTTTTATCGATTCCTGGTCAGTTTTTTGTGTGGGAGAAAGTAGACCTACAGAGGTTCTCAGTATCAACATCGCAACTGAGTTATTATTACCATTGTTTATCAAAGAGCTGCTCTAGACAGTCTGCAGGCTGCACTGCCCTTACATTTGAGTTTTGTCTTTGTCATTTCAGCATCACATGCCTGGGCAGTTGATTAGAGAAACTGATAAGCTTAAAGGCATACGACACCAATTCCAATTTGTAATCGGTTCTCCACTGGAACCAGTTCTCGATTCCCGTCCCTGCAGTAGCCAATGATAAAATCTGCCATAGACAGTTGACGATTATTATCCTCGAAATTAAATAAATTTTTGTTATTTGTGCATAAAATCTGTAAATTTTAACTGATAAATTAACTACTGTTACAAGGGCAAATATTTCTTTGCATCTTTGGCTTGTACATTTTGATTCTCTCTGTGATGTTAGCAAAAGACACCAGAAACTGGACAAAACATACATTTTATCTCAGATGGCCTTTCTTTTTTATTTTTCTTTCAAAATCAGCTCCCACTCAACACATGTCTTTGGGTGTGTTTCTTCAGGCACGGCTCCCACAGTTAAAAGCATCCAATGTGCACAAGCATCCATTGATAATATACAGACCAAACAGCATTCAGGCTTCATTTAATACAGATAGTTAACTGGGCCCAAGCTGATGTGCTGAAGAAGAAGGCCAACTGAAACACATGGAGGAGTTTGGATGAATGAACAGATGAGTGGAGATGAAACAGAGCACGTACAGTTGTACAGCTGGAACAGAGACAAGGCAATTTCTCAGCCAGCAACTAATGGCTTACACACACACACACACACACACGCACACACACGCACACACGCACAAACATGTCCAGGAAAACACACATTTCACCGCACGCACACAGAAGCAGACACAAGAAAACTCCCACACATTCACTCAGCACACACACACACACGCACACCTCACACTGAACGGATAAAGTCAAGAGACCTTTTATGGGTGTTGAAAACAAAGTGAAGGATTGAGTGTTAGACTCAAGGCGAAAGTGCTGTTATGATACGATATGCTGAGCCAGGAAAAGACCGTCTGTACTCTCCTCCTCCTCCTCCTCCTCCCTCTTCCTCCCTCCTTCAACCCCCCCATCCATGCTGCAGGCTAGCGTTATTAATGTATTGACTTGCATTATTGATGCTTGGCATTATGATAATGGCTCTGAGAGCACTTGTGGGGAGAAGGGGAGGTGAGGGTATTTTGAGTGTGTGTGTGTGTGTGTGTGTGTGTGTGTGTGGGAGGGTGTTGCAGGAGATAATGGGGTTACAGTGGGTGGGGGGGCAGACATCAACAGGCCCACATACGAGGGAGGGACGACAGATTGTCCGCTTCCTAGGACATAATTAAACAAAAATGTGAAGGATCCACATTTGACACCACCAATTTAGGACAGACTGCACACACAGATTCATCTCAGATGACACAGTCTCTGCTTTCCTGTCATCTCCCAATTTCTCTCTCTGCCTCAGTGTTTATCTCTCCTCATCTCTGTTTTAATCTCTTCATCATCGGAGCGTTCGCCAGGGTTGGTGGGCCAGTGACACAGACTGATAACTTGATATGCTAAGAGACACTGAGCTACCAAAAGTCCACAACCCCCACCTTGTCTCCTACCACACACAGCTTGCTTCAGATTTGAACTCATACTGATAATCAATTAATTGCTTACGATATTTTAAAGACAAAATCTCAAACATTTTCTGGTAAATATTAAACTTTTTGTCTTCTATGATGATTTATAAAATAGGTTTTGGACTGTTGGTTGGACTACATAAGCAATTTGAAAAACATCCCTTCGGGCATTGGAATATTGTGATGGACATTTTCTCAATTTTCTGACATTATATAGACAAAGCACTTGTTTGAGTTATTCCTTTGCCTAATCTTTAACAGACTGAGAAAGGATCTGGAAAGATGAGATATGAAACTTGTAAGGAGGTGCAGAAGCATTTTGGCAAGGCTTGGATTCATCAGAGTTGTTCAGTTTAGTTTACATCAGGTTGCAGCTAATGATTACTTTTATTCTCGATTAACAGAAAACACAAGATAATGATGATTAGATTGCTTGTTTTGTCACTTTCAACTTCACTTCAGCTGAAGGCATTACAGAAGGTTTGTTGTCACATAAATCATAAAAAAGAGACAAATCCCCACCAATGATAAACAGGAACTACAGGAGATTTGGCGTTTTGTTGAAACAGGGACCAAAAAGGGATAAGCAGTTATTGACATAATTTAGCCATTATTGGCATAATTTTTGTCTTTTCTGTGATTGAACTAATTAATTTAAGAATGAATGAATTAATCACTTTAGCTCTAATTAATATTTATAATTAATAATAAAGACTTGGTGGGGCAGACCTGTGCTTGTCAGCAGTCAAGATGGATAGAGATTTTGACTTTGACTGTCTATCCCCCTCTTCCCTCTCTCTCTCTCTCTCTCTCTCTCTCTCTCTCTCTCTCTCACACACACACACACACACACACACACACAGCTCTAACAAATATCTCTGTTGCATAATTAAGTGAGTTTCACAGATCTCTATCCAGCCAAAACACAATTCCATAAAACATGCAATATTGATTGTGTCCTCTGCAGACATATCCGTCTTCACAAATCTTTCAGGTCTACAAAACGCGTCTAAAACATAAAGTATGTGATGTATCCAAGTTCATCAATTAAAATCATTAAAAAAAATTTGTCTCTGCTCATGCATACTTATTGGAAGCTTTTTTGTATAAATTACTTCTTGCGTTTACATTCACACCAGGAAATGACCCTTAAACTAGGTTCCCATGTTAGTGTGACTTTGAATCAAAATTTCTTTTTAGCCTTTCTCAGAATGAAAAAAAGCTGGATAACATTCCCACATTCTGACATTTATTTAACTGTGTAAAAAATGCATTTAAAACCACAAATATATGTGTATCTAGTAATCTAGAAATGTGATATCTTTGCGATATCTAACAATCTAGTAATATTCCTAATATTGTTTTATACAGAATTCAAACACTTGTTTAGCCATTTGGATGACTTGAAGACAAAGAAAAAGACATGGCAAAAATAGTGTATCTAATTCTGATCACAGTTGGGAAGCTTCTAGTGAAATAGAGAAGTATTTGAGCACATTACTACTGCACTACATACACTAGACCGACTAGTTGCAGGGAGATAAGGTTTTTAAATATATTTTAGACATTTATTAAAAGTAATTTAGTAGGAAAATAAAGCTAAGGAGAGAGGGAAATTTATTTAAATCAAAAGGATGGGATAAAAGCATCTCCTAATGTGTAATAAAAATGGAAAAGACAAAAGAACAGTTCACATGTCATGCCCAGATTTTGATAACAAAAGATATCACTGTGACAGACAGTATGGGACAGTAGCTGCTTGCATTAAAGTTGGGTTGGCTGCTTCTTATTATTTCACAGGGATGGTCTTTATCCTGTATAAAGAGTGCCATAATTTGAAATATGCAGTAATCACACTTTGCCATGCACTGACAATGAGATGTGATTTTATCTGCTTTAAAGGTCAAGTTGAAAATGAAAAAAAAAAAAAAATTCAAGCTATGCACTTTTTTTTTTTTCTCCAAAAGCAGATCCTGGAGTGGAACCAACTAGTACCATCAACACCTTTAAAAAGATGGCTGAATTAACAAGAAACAGCCTTCTGGTAGATTTAAAAACAAACAAACAAACAAAAAACTTCAGTGGTTGTTTTCTGCTCTCTCCCTTTAGGTGAAACCTTCTCAGAAAACTGGAGTCACACAGAGAAATGCAGACCCTGCACAGTATGCACGGGTCTGTTCCGCATGAAGGCACCCTGCACGGACTCCAATGACGCCACCTGTGTGTGCAACTATGGTTTCTATCTGAACGAATTCTCGCAGCAGTGTGAACCCTGTACCAAATGTCCTGTAGGCCGGGGCATGCTGTACAGCTGTGAGTACAACCAAGACACGGTGTGTGAGGAGTGCACCGGGGACACCTACTCAGACCAGGAAAACTCTAGAGAGCCCTGCATCCCCTGCGCCACCTGTGAGGATGGGGAGGTACTGCAGCAATGCACCTCTGTAAGCGATACAGTTTGTCTAGGTAAGACCATAGCTCACATATTGATCGTAATGTCTGCACCACATCACAGTGTACTTGTAGTCAGCTTGTATATCACAGTTTTCGGCAATCCGGTGTTTAAGTCGTGACATAGCACCCCTTTCAAAATACTAAATCCGGGTCCAAGCCCCCTCTTTTCATTATGCTGCAGTGCTGTGTCCCGTGATGGTTAAACAGATCTAAGTAAAAAAAAATTCATTCTGCTTCTTTCCTAATGATAAAAAAAGAGGACATGGCTGCAGTTGATAAAGTTACAATTCTTAAATGAAAGAAGAAAGAGTTTTGGCTTTTGCAAGTGGGTATTAAGGTTCGCTAGCTACTGTTAGCACCCATTCGCAAAAAACAAACAGACCTTTGCAAAAATCCCTGATAAAAGTTATGGGTTTTATACAATGTTAAGTACCCTAATGCTGACTGGATGTAGACAGCAGTATCAGCTGCGCTCACCCAAAACCTTTTTTAGGAATATTCCCAAAGGGTCAGTTTGTTTTTTGTGAATGGGTGCTATTATTAGCTAGCTAACCTTAGTACCTACTTGCAAAAGCCCAGACTTTTGCAGAGGTAACCAGCTGTGACACCAAGAAGTAACTGAAATAGTTCAATGAAAGAATAGGCTATTAAGTTCAAAACCTTCAAAGCGCTACACTTCTTAGAGAGAGATAAATAAGGCATTCATGAGATTGTTTTATGTGAAAAGGAAGTAAGTGATTCTTCTCAAAGACTGATCTCTTCTTCCAACAAGACAATTATTCACTTGTTGAGTGATTTATTTTTCATTTTCTATTTAGCAAATGGTTGTGGGATGACCCTATCTAAACACTGGGCAAGTTTATAATGAACTCATGTGTGGAGCCAGTAAGGTTAAATGATGGGGTGCATGGCTGCGGGTCGTGATGGCCTGAATAGAATCCATGTGGGCGTATATTTGCTGTCCAGCCCTGTACGGACAGTTCCCTGCACTGGACGTTCACATTGTCAGTCACATTATCAGATCATCTCAGTGTGGCATTGCAGACATTGTTGGCCCATCAACCTAAATGCCATGCCGAAGCTTGTCTCATTGTCTTCACGAACTCATCCCTTTCACAGATACAAAGACCACACTCTCTCCATGTCAAGGGTTTAGAAGGAGGTCATATCTCTGAACAAGGCTCTGAATTTCTTTTATATCATTGCACCCTGTGGGTATCACACTTCAAATCACAAATTCCTTATGACTGCAGTCACTGCTCATTCCAATGACCTGATGCCTCGCAGATTAAATCAACGCTTTTGTGAAAGGAAAAAAAAGGAATCTGTTGATTAGCCATGCAGTCTGTTGGGAGAGCGCTTTAAGGGATGTTGTTATCACAGTGGTGAAGACAGAGCCAGTCTCAGGCAAAAGGGAGTCTTTTGTGCCTCTCCCATGATCCTATTTGCCCTGTGAGAGTTTTCAGTTTAGCCCATGGGGCTACTTGAAGGAGCTATAATGAATAAAACATTGAAACTGTAAAAGATTTCACACATATTTTTGTGACTCTATGGCCTGTTTCAAGTATTTGTGTGTTTATTTGTGTGTAAATTTTTAAACTTTAAGGATAAGTTTGGTATTTTTGACCTTAGATCCTATTTGCAGGGTGTTTCCTATGGACCTGGAGCATACAATAATTTCACTGATCTGCCCTCTATTGACCTTTCTACAATTTTCCTGCGAGCTTTCACTGTGCTGCAAAGGAGGTACATTGGGCCATTGTAATTGCGTTGGAAAAAAAACGATAAATGTGGGGAACACACTGGTGACAATCAAAGAGCGATAGAGAGAGAAATGTAAGACAGAGAGAGATATATTTAAGAAACAAAAATTTAGAACCTATGTAATGTACCTATATATCTGTGTGGGTGTCAAGTCATCATGACATGGGACGAAAGGGACATTGTCGGCGGGGCTTTGTCACTATGTAAACACACCTGGTCACTGAACCTTGCGCGACTAGTGCTGATGCAACATTGTCAACAATGGCTGAGTGAAAAAGTGATCTTGAGCCTGCAAAAAAACAGTTTAAGTCATCAGTGTGGGAGTACTTCCAACACAAAGGACGACCAAGATATTGTTCAGGACAATGGCTGCCCAACCTGCAAACAAAAATTTTTGAAGCGAACACCTTCCGTTGCTGAAAAGCAACAGCTGTTAAAAAAGCCAACACAGAAATTTTGTGGGCAAAATATAATAAACCCCTCTAAATTTATGAATGTGATAATACATCTATAGTGTTGTGAAAAAAAATTGTGTGTATTAATCATTGAACTGTGAAACTGAGATTATTCCACAGACTATAAATCGCATCAAAATCTATAATCCAGACATGTCTAGTCCAAACCATGGAAAACGATACAGTTTACTTCCCGGTATCTGAAAAATACATTTGGTGTTATTTTTCCTACACACATTTACAATTGCCCAATGTACATCCATTGTAGCTCAGCGAGAGCTCACTGGAAAACAATCTGTAAATGGGGTTTCATGTTAAAAAAAAGACAAAAAAACGAACTTTTACTACGAGTCACAATGGAAGATTTGTTATTTAATGGTTTTGTAAGAAGAGAAACTCCATTTATTTTTTTTTCATGCCTTAGTTGACTTGTTAATGTACAGTCACTGGTAAGACTACAGTCAGAAATCAGCTGAGTTGAACAGATTCAGTGTGAGAATGAGGCGTCTGAAGTAACGTGGTAAAGCTAGCTGTTGATGGTCATTCAATACAACCAAACAGTAGCTGCGCTTTCAGCTTCAGTTGATATTTCTACACATTTTTAACATAGAAAATTTGATTTGGGGGTGGGGAGGCTTTAATGTTGTCTGGCAATGAAGCTGGGCCAAGTGAAATAAGTAATTAGAGACATTAGAGATGAAACTAGTTACTTTTGGTGTTACTTTTTTAATGGACGTGGGAATAAGTCACCGATGTGCAAGTCACAAGAAAATCTCGAAGCTTCTGTAGTGAGAATCAAAGTGTCCCTGCTGTAAGTCAGACAAGTCACAAGTAAAGTCATCTGAAATTCTGATGATCTTTTTTCAGTTTCCACATTTTAGTCAGTTATATAACACAATGGTCATGAAAAACTTTGTTTTCCTTTTAAAATTTAAAACGGTTGCAGCCTGCTTATGCATTATAAATCTTATGGATTTTTGACTTTTTGTAGCAGTGACCATCGTCACTAAATTTTGCAGAGGTTGCATATCCCTGCTCTTCTTACTAGCATGATCAACAACGTAATCCTTGAATGCAAATTTTATTATTTTTGGACTAACCCTGCCCTTCAGGATAGGTGCCCCGTGCATCAGCCTAGCTGGCCCGCTGTTCTGCAGGAAGTTCAGCTTTAAAGTCAATTTTACATAGTGGCCAAACCGTGTAATGACATGTCATGTGATGTCCTGGGACTCAAAGAGATTTTTTCCGATAAACCAACATTGTGAAAGAAGCAGCTGTAAGACAGTGGGTATGTATTTTTGAGCATAACAAGTCCGCGAAATGATTCGTTTTACCATAATAATTTA
>JAQFJA010000014.1:11838593-11854597 GCA_029874485.1 Naso brachycentron
ACAATAACAAATGTGCTAAAAAAAAAAAGCACCAGTATATCGCAATATTATTTTCGTGATATCTATATCAGATCATGACCCATTTATTGTATATATATTGTATTGTTGTCTTTGTCCTTGCCTAAACCCAGCCTTAAAGTTCAGTAACAAAAAAGAACACGTGCACTATATTTTCATACTTTCAATTTCCATGTGTCTTCTGTTTCAGTGTGTCCAGTTAAAGTGCGAGAATGTGCTTACTTTTTATATTTCATTTTGATGTTATAGCAGCTACGTCAGTGTGTTTGATAATTTTCCAACACCATACAAATGCATTTGAAAGGAAATTTGAATTAAATTGCTTTGACTCAATTTGTCAGTTAAATTATCAATATAATGAGAAGTGATGTATTAAAACTACCTAGCCTGTACACAGTAACTTGCATTTCAGCTCTGTTTTTACATTTTCGGTGAACTATGCAATATATCACATTATATTGCAATATGCATCGTATCACAATGTATTGTGATATAATTGTATCGTGACCCATGGATTATGACGTGTATTGTATCGTGAAGTTCTTGCCATTACCCAGCCCTGTTAATAAAAGAAATAAAAGTAATAATATAGCCTCGACTACTTTCCTGGACTACTTCCAGTCTTTTTTTTTTTTTATCTATGCAATATTCTCACATGCTGATGGGTTGTTGGAATTTGTGCAAAAATACACAAATAATGAGAACATCAAATGATTTAAATTTTCACTGTGGTGAGTAACAGATACCTGAAATCTGAAGGCACAGAGATAGACACTGTACTCCATCCATCATATGTGACTGTCAGACCAAAATCAGTACTGACAAATGTGCGGGATCCACTCGCATAGACTGACACATTACCTCCAGTTAAGAGAATTGGTAAATTTTTGGTTATCCCATTTACCTACATGATTAGAAAAACCAAAAGAAGTACAAGACATTTTTATTGGCATTATAACATCCATTTGGTTTTATAATATGACCAGATATATCTTAAACATTTCTATACTGCAATTTCTTTATTATCTGTTAGTTGTAATTCACCAATATTAATATATTTACAATGACAATAGAGGCCTGGCTGATTTCGTTTGGCTATATAACCCAATTTTTTGAGCTTTAAAAACTACATTCTCCTATGACAAGCGATGTCACTAATGATTCGTAATAAAGTTATTTACCTCTACCATGCCGCTGCTGTATCTTGACATGTGTACTTGGTAGCCTGAAGCATTCACAAAAACTTCGGCCGTGATTGAAACTGGCGACCCGTTCCAGGCCTCATTCTTAGCCTCCACAGAAAAATAGGGAAGACCATCAGTGTTGTTACAAAGTGTCGCCAGAACATAACGGCAGGTTCCCTGGAAGTCATAGGCCTTGCCATCAAAGGTGATGTAGTGGGGGTCTCCAGAAGCAGAGCAGGTGCCATGAGGGTTGGGATGGCAGCCATACTCACCGTCCACCACACGGCAGGACTCCTGGGGACCACAGGAGTTGAGAATGCAGTGGACTAGACCAGTAGTGCCATCACACGTACACAATTTCTGACACTCTTCACCATGCCAAAATTGTTCACCCCCTTGCAGATATTGTCCTTGGTAATAACAGCCACAGCCTATTGGTGGCACACACTGGTTGCCATTGAGGACAAAACCATCATCACACTGGCAACCTTCCTGACACACAGTGTCACAGGAGAAAGGAAAGGAAAGGCTGGGGCAGGCGGAAGGACAGGTAGATCCACAGAGTTGATAATGGCTGTTAACAGGGCAGTTTTGCTCTGGAAAAACACAAAGAAATTGATTCAGCAAAAGTCATGACATTTATTTATATCATGGCCTCCTAAACCAAATGGGGGCAAAGTGCTTACCACAGCCAGTGACATTCCTCCACTGTCCCAAGGCGACGCCTCTCAGCTGACACATCAGTGCATAATCTCGTAGGACCTCACATAGCGCTAAGGCTGGATCTGCAGAGGCCCTAACAAATTCTACACAAACATTCACATGCTTCTGAGGGTCCACCATGGCCCAACACTGGGCAAACGGGCCATGTGGCGAGCCAAGGATGCTACAGCGCTCAGTAGAATTGTTATTTGTGGTAGAGCTGTTGTTTTCACTTTCCACGCAGTGAGCAGTGAGGGAACCATCCCGCCAGCTGTCCCCAAAGGCCTGAGAGCTGTTGACCAAGACGCCATTGGGTGTTTGGAAGTCGTCATGTGGTTGACCGTTGTAATTACCACAGAGTCCACCTAGTGAGTCATTGTAGACACCAGGTGCAGTGACACGCACAAAGTGAGGCCAGACTGTCTGCACAGTTACACCAAAGGAGGTGCGAATGATGGTACTATGGATGCTGCTGTGGTAGATTTGGATTCTATTGGACGCTGAGCTGAATGGTAGCCTGATCCGCTGAGCATCGACCTAAAGGACCATTTAAACAGTCATTTACAGGTTTACTGGGTGACCAGATTTTTAGTTTTCATTATAAATTAATCGGAAACCTTTTGGAGAAAAGGATTTAAATATGATGTTCCAAACAAGACTATGCAAGACAGATGTAATAACACTTTTTGCAAAACCTCTCTCTGGCTTCAACACTTATACTCAATACTATATTTTGTCACATCAGCTGTGGATAATATATTTACTTACCCAAACTTTGCTGCTGTTTGTCATCTCAATGGATATCTGCGTTCCCTCTGCCTCAAACTTCAGCAGTCTAACAAAATCCTGCTGACCCCTGGGCACTTTTTCAGTTGTCACCATGAAGTGTGGGTGATTGGACAAGCCCATGACTTTGGCAAGTGTCAGTCGACATGCACCAGGATACTGGTATTTTATCCCATCAAATGTATGGTATGACCCTGGACCTCTTATCCAGCATGTTGCATAGCTGTTAGGTCTGCATCCTCTTTTTCCATCTACCACACTGCATGATTCCAGTGGGCTACAACCATGAGATTGACAGGTCATGTTGCCATAGCTGCATCTACATTGTCTCCCACAGTCCTCATCTAGTATTACAGTTTCTCCAGAGCGGTAGTAGCGACCCTCAAAGCTGCAGCCACACTCAGCATGGGGAACGCAGACCCCACCACTAAGGATGTAGCCTGTATCGCAGATGCAGCTCTCCTGAGCAGGTAGAGGGCAGTTTTGGGTAGAATTTGGATTGACACAGGTAGCTGGACATCCTGTACCTTGGGACTCAAAGTGGCTGTTGGATGGGCAGGGGATTTCTAGACAAAAGAAAACAGCACTGGTCTTAATATTGTTGACATTTTACTCTAAGGACCGAAATTATATTAAATGACTGGAAGACATACCACAGAAGCCTTGTGTCCTCCAACTTGGCAGAGTTATACCATTCTGTTGACACTGACTTGAATAGGCATTAAGCGCCTGGCACAGAATGGGCTGGTACCCTCCCCCTACACACAGATCAAATACACAGCTCTCCACAGATGCCTTTGGTGGAATTTGTTGATGGCAAGCAGCGAAAGGACCGGATGTGTTTTGGAGGATACCACAATGGTCGTCATTGCTGTATAAAGCTGTCTCATCATCAGTGCAGGCAGCACAGTCTTGACCTTCACACTGTGCCTCACAACCAGGTTCATCAACTCCTGATACCTGCCAACTGTTGGCAAACACCACATCAGAGCTAACAACCTCGCCTTGACGGGTTTCAAAGTCATCTGCAGGATCACCGTTGAAATTTCCACACAGGCCACATGTTGCATTGCGGTAAGCATAGGGCACACTGATCCTGACAAGATGGTTAGTGTCATAAGATACCGCCAAGCCAAAGTCAGTACTGATGACCACAGAAAAACCTGACTCATAAACTTGGACAGTGCCATTGCTCAGAGAGATTGGAGTGGCTGCGAAGTCTCCATTAACCTGTAAACACACCAGACATGGTTCTTAAAATGGGAAATAAATAAAACTATTAAAGTAGCTGGAGATGTAGCCCTTTTTTACCAACCTTGGCCTCACCACGGTGTCCCTTCACAAGCTCAATGGTTTCATTGTAGACATCTACTTTGACCAGTCGAGTCCAGGACACGTGAGTGCTGCCCCGGTGCTCGTTCTTCCCCTCTACTCTGTAGTAGGGCAGACCTCCGCCACACTGCTCAGACAGGACATAAGTGCAGGTGCCCTGAAAGTGAAACACTGTGCCATCGAAGGAGTAGTAATGTGGATCACCACTTATGGAGCAGGTGCGTCTCTGCACTGTCTTGCAGGCGTATTGAAAGAGACTTGGCTTGCAGATTTGGGAAAAGGAACAGGGTTGGTTGTGGCACTGCAGGCCATCAGAGGTGCAAGTGCACTTCTGTGCACAGGTGCTGTCGCTCCAGAATGAATCCTCTAGCTGCACTGGTTGTCCTTTGACCCAAAAAAAAAAAAAAAAAAAATCAGTAGGGTGCTGGGATACATTTATTTATTCATGTCATTAATGTTTTGGTTATATATTTTTTGAGTCTGGATATTGAAAACTTATCTGAAATTTTCTGAAATTTTACTGGTAATATTTGTTGTTTAAGTGTAAGGGTTAGGGACAATAGTTTTTGTTTGCTATGTATCACTAGAGAAAGAGAAAAAAGTTGAATCATGCACTACAACAGACGATATATCATTGGTCATATTTCCAACCAACAATGTACAATACATATCAGTCTTTCTGAGTTTTATATTAACAGCATCATTCCTTGAATAATTCATATTGAGTAGCAAACATTTTTTTGAAGGAAACCTCTACATTTGGCGGTTCAGCTCATGAGAAAACAACTGATGTAAGACGTTGACCCAAACAAATACAGCCCCTGAAAACTGCACATTGCACAGATGCCAACCTTTAAATTAACATCCTTCACATTAAAAATGTAACTTGAGAAATGTCCTTTCAAAGCCCTACTTTGACTGCATTGGAAAGAATGAGTAAATGAACAAAATATATACTTTTTAAAAGTAAAGTTCTACATAGCTGCTTCAGCTTATGTGGAGATGTTTCTCTGGTGATCACACTATGGCTCTGACATTACCATTGAAAGTGCAGCCCGTTGATCCACGGTCTAAACGGAAAGCCCAGCGACCAGGTTCATTGACATTGCTGCTCAAGCGGAAACTTGAGTTACTGCCTGTTGCGTTGTTTGAGAATGATCCGGGGATACTGAAATGGTGAGGAGAGTTGACTGTGTCGTATCCTGCCTGAAATACATACGACAGAGATAAAATTAATTTTATCTTCTTTGTATTTGACTATTTCTATTAGTACATTTATATTTAGATAAGTGTATTATCTCAAAAATGTGTTTTAAAGACAGATTTTTTGGCTCTCACCTGCACATTTTGACTTGTTGAGGCAATCATCCCATAGTTCATCAGTACAAATGAGTACTGGCCACCAGAGATCAAGACTGCTTGGACTGTAGTATGCTAAAACAGAAAAACAAAAAACAGGACTTAATCTTTAAGGTAAATATGCTATTATTATTATTATTATTGTTGTTGTTGTTGTTGTTGTATTGTATTGTATTTACTTATTTATTAGACTTACAGTTCCACGGTTTGAATAGTAGGGCATTTTATACCATGTTGCTACAAAGACCCAGCTGGCGGTGAAGTCCAACTCTGGGAAGTACTCATTGATGTCTTGTGTAGCTTGCTGGAGAACACTGCCATTAGTGTACTGGTTGTAGTTAACCAGACCATTTAGTCTGTTATCAAAATCTGTCCAGAATGGAGCGATGACATCTCTTGGTCCATACATTGGAAACCTTGAGGGATAGTAACTATACCATGGCCCAGTAAAAGTCAGGTGTCCATTGTGGTTCACCTGGAAAACAAACCAGCTGTTACTTGCAAAGATTTAGCATGAATAAGCTACAACCACTGACTGACCATCACAGGTAATCAAACATCAATTTAATGTTACAAATTTTTTTTAAACACATTAAACAACATATGTAATGTGTATTTATTTAAACAAAAAACTGCTACAAAAACTCACTCAAATATTTTAGAAATCTAAAATAAAAACTTATATTGTTTAGAATGTAGTTGTACAAAATACAATCAAAAAAAAAAAAGCTCTTAAGATTTAGATTTTGTAGTTTGCATAAATTCTTTTTACATACGTAAATCTGATCATATGTCTGTCCAAAGTAAACAAAGGGTCGTTGCAGGGAAATCAGAGGAGAACTTCCATCAAGTGAGGGAGTGGTTGTTGTTCCAGCAACTGGGTAGAGGGGTGCTAAAAAGAGCAATACACATCACATTAAAAAAACTGATAACCCTTCATACTGCCTTTATTGGCAAATGTCATATTAGCAAACGTTGCACAGTCTGACGTGTAAAAACTCTAGATCACCAAACCTAACCATTTATAGCCATGTCTCATCCTGTGCAGGGTTAAAACTAGATGAGTTTTTTCTTTGCATCAAGCAAGTGGGAAGGAAATCTACTTGTACCGAGTAAATCAATTCCTGCTCCAGTACAAAATGTTTTCTTAACTAGCGGGAATAAAATAACCACAGAGACTGAAGTTAATCGACAGCCCCCTTAGCAGCCACTGTGGGCCAAAGATTCTAACTTGCAAAAATCGTAGTCAGATAAAAGACACATGAGTCAGGCAAACCTTAAGACTTAGAATATTCAGCTAAAATAGAACCCCTTTGTCCCTGCACTCCTTCTAATACTATAGATGACCACCCTCTGGTTCTGGCCTTACCATCAAAAGTCAACTCTCTTGATCCAGTGTCTACCTGGAAAGCCCAGCGGCCAGGTTCATTGACATTGCTGCTCTGGTGGAAACTTGAGTTACTGCTGGTTGCATTGTCAGAGAATGATCCAGGGATACTGAAATATTGAGGCGAGCCGATGGTGTCGTATCCTGCCTGAGATGCATGTAATACAGATAAAATTAGTTTTATATTCTTCATATTTGACAGTTTCTAATGCCATATTTGTGGTTGTGTATGTTAACATTAAAAAACAGACAAAAAAACAAAAAAACACCAAAATGTTTTTTTTTTTAACTCCCCATACAATTTTTATGGTTCTAACCTGTACAACGAAACTTGAAGAAGGCATTATCCCATAGTTCATCAGCACAAATGAGTACTGGCCATCAGAGATCAAGACCACTTGGAATGTAGTTTGCTTTAAAAAAAAAAGGGAAAGAGAAAAAGGACTTGTGACCTTTATGGTAAATATGGTAACAGATAAAACACACATGCACATCATATGAATTTCCCATTTAGAACAAGAAGACTTACAGTTCCTGGGCTTGAATAGTAGGCCACTCTACACCATGTCGTTACAAAGACCCAGCTGGCAGTGAAGTTCAGCTCTGGAAAGTACTCATTAATGTCTTGTGTAGCTCGTTGGAGAACAGTGCCATTGGTGTACTGGTTGTAAAAAACCAGACCGTTTCCATAAAAGTAAGAATTTGTCCAGAAAGGAATAATGGCATCTCTGTGTCCATACATTGGAATCTTGACCGAATTGTATGAGTACCAATACCAATACCAATACGAATACCAATACCATGGATCGTTAAAGGACATGAGGCCATTGTGGTTCACCTGAAAACAAATGAACGCTCATTACTTACAAAGATTATTAGACATTGACTACAATCACTGACAATTACAGAAAAACACCAATATTGTTACAATATTTTATAAACATACAGTATTATACTATAGATGCACCATCATACTGACTACAGCTAACTGCAACATTTCCATATCTGAAACAGGAAATTCTGTTGTTTTAAAAAAATTAATTTTTAAAAAATCTTTCAAAAATTGCAGATTTTGTAGTTTGCATAAACAATTTTTACATACATTAATCTGATCATAGGAGTTTCCAAAGTAAAGAAAAGGTTGTTGCAGAAGGACTTGAGAGGAACCTCCATTGATCAATTGAGGGCTTGTTGTTTCAGTGACTGGATAGAGGGGTCCTGAGAAAAAAAAAGTCACAAGAGATAAAAATGACCATCCATATTTCCATTATTGGCAAATGTAATATTGGCAAATGTTGGACAGCGTTTTTACCATTAACAATTCCGGATAAGCACACCTAATCATTTTTTATCAATGTCTCATCCTGTACAGGTTTCTTTGTTCACTTGCACAGTCAAGAAAGCAAAAAAAAAAAAGTAATTGCACCAGGTTAATTTTCACTTGCCCATGCACCAACTACTCTCACGATCTGCAGGTAAAAAAAAAAAACAAGAAAGAGCCCCTAAAGCTGCCAAATAAGTCAGATGCTGTTGCCTCCTTTTTTGGAAACATGGCGTGTTTTTGAAAAACGTCCCCATTTCATCAACTTTTCTCTCGACTTGTGTCAAAATGAACAATACACAGTTGAATATGAAATGCATTGTGTAATGACTTTTTCTAGAGCCAAAAGTGCAGCACAAAGGTTGCTCTCCTCTGCAGGACGTATAACAGAAATAATTCAGCAAAGTGCCCTCCCTCATGATTTAGGTATACTTAATTCATTAATAAATGTAATTAACTTTTTAGAATAAAAAGACTGCACATCATTTATCTTAATTATTACTAGTTATATTTTATATTCTCTTTGATTGGACACCAGTGAATTGTGAAGCACACAGTATACCAACACAGGCACATCCCAATTCATCAAAGATTAATATTTTTTTGTTTGTTTGTTTGGGTTTTTTGCACAGCCTTTGGCATCTTATATAGACAGACTAGGTTGCTTTTAGCATATGTGTCATAAGTGCAAAGCCCTCCTGCCACAGAAATTTTCTAAAAACATGGTTTAAAAACAGTCACAGTTTAGTTAGGTTTTGACAACAAATGTATTTAGTTATGTTTTTAAAAAATGGGCTTGCTTTAGGAAAAGATCAACACATGGTTTTAGAGGAAGATTGTGGGTTTGAGATTTTAAGTTTCACTTTTGGTTTTGCAGAGGTCTGGAACTCTGCTCCCCGACAACTGTCTGTGTGGCCCACCATTGTGCCATGACCACCTTGACCAATCCTGAAATCCACTTCTCTTGGGACTTTGAGGTTCCTGCTACAACAGAGGGTGGAGCAGCTGCTATGAGTGTCTAACTTTGCCACAGATGCATCGACATTGGATGTTTGTTGAAAGCCTGGTGCATCTCATGCAGAAGCTACAACAGAGGGTGTAGCTTCGTATGTATGAGAGGCCAAGTGGTGTGACAAAGCGTAAGTGGCTGGGAGGAATAAGACATTGCACTGTATTAGTGGAAAACACTAAAAATAGTTCCTTCCATTCAATTGAAAAATCTATTTGAATTAAATAATCCATTTTGAATCAAATCTTGACCCCACTAATTCAAATCAGATCAAATCAATTTCTATAATTCCAAAAAGATTTACACGTAAACTGTGGGACACAAAATAGTACAGTATATGGTCTTTAAACTTCATAGTTAGGAGAATGTTAAAATCAGAAACAAAAGTAAGAGAAAGGCAGGACTCGGAGGCGCCATTACAAATTTGTTGTTTGTTGCTATTTAAGCACCACAGACCATGGATGTGACATTTCATGGAATTGGTTACTGATTTGACAGAACCATAGTCGGGGTTATAGATTTTACAGTAATTTGCACAATCCTCAGTCAAATGAAGAATTGATGACTCAGGTACACAAGGGTTACAAATCTAACTAAACAATCCATATTCCCCTCCACTTACTCTAATATGAGGATATGACCACCCTCTGGTTCTGGCCTTACCATCAAAAGTCAACTCTCTTGATCCATTGTCTACCCGGAAAGCCCAGCGGCCAGGTTTGTTGACATTGCTGCTCAGGCGGAAACTTGAGTTACTGCCTGTTGCATTGTCAGAGAATGATCCAGGGATACTGAAATATTGAGGCGAGGCGATGGTGTCGTATCCTGCCTGAGATACATGTGAGAGGGATAAAAAAAATTTTACTTTCTTTGTCTTACTTCTTACCTCTATTATATTCAAAATGTTAGTATGCTTTGTAACACAAAAAATGTTTCTAGAACACTACTTATAATTTTGATGGTTCTTACCTGTACACTTTGACTTGTTGAGTCTATCATCCCATAGTTCATCAGTACAAATGAGTACTGGCCACCAGAGATCAAGACCGCTTGGACTGTAGTATGCTAAAACAGAAAAAAAGGACTTGGGACCGCATAATAAATAGTTAAAATACACATGCACATCATACAGTATGTATTCTCCCACTTAGATCAAAATGACTTACTGTCCCAGGGTTTGAATAGTAGGGCATTTTATACCATGTTGCTACAAAGACCCAGCTGGCGGTGAAGTTCAACTCTGGAAAGTACTCATTAATGTCTTGTGTAGCTTGCTGGAGAACACTGCCATTAGTGTACTGGTTGTAGTAAACCAGACCCTTTAGTCTGTTATCAAAATATGTCCAGAATGGAGCGATGACATCTCTTGGTCCGTGCATTGGAAACCTTGAGGGATAGTAACTATACCATGGCCCAGTAAAAGTCAGGTGTCCATTGTGCTTCACCTGGAATCAAATAAGCCAATTCTACATTTACAGGTAATCAAACACCAATATATTTATTATAACAATGACTTATAACCATAATAGAATATAGATACATCATTATATAAAGTACAGCTAACTCCAAAATTTCGACAATATCTGAAATTGAAATACCAGAAATACTGTATACCTTAACAAAAAATATACCAGAATTTTTAAAAGAACCTTCTGATCATTTAGACTTTTGTAGTTTGCTCTTTACGTACATAAATCTGATCATATGTCTCTCCAAAGTAAACAAAGGATCGTTGGAGGGGAATTTCAGGAGAACTTCCATGAAGTGATGGAGTGGTTGTTGTTCCTGTAACTGGGTAGAGGGGTCCTGGAAAGAACAATACACATCACATTAAAAAATAAAATGGTCTTCCATACTGCTATTATTGGCAACTTCAATTTCCTTGATAATAGTCCTGAGTGGTGGCCTGCTCCTCTGCTTTGACCTCCACCATCCTTAGGTCTTTGTTGCGCTTTCTACTATGAACAGTGGAGAGGTGCAATTACAAATCTGTCTGCTATTGAGGCACCACTGATCATGGATGTACCATTTCACAAGTAGGCTACTAATGTTACAGAGTCATGGTCTCGGTCATAGATTCTAACTTGTACAATCCTCAGTCAAATAAAGGATCAGTGAGTCAGGTAAACAAGTCCAACTTATCTAACAAGTCCTCTGCCCCTCACCCCCCTAATATTAGCAGTTGACCAATCTCTGGTTCTGGCCTTACCATCAAAAGTCAACTCTCTTGATCCATTGTCTACCTGGAAAGCCCAGCGACCAGGTTCATTGACATTGCTGCTCTGGTGGAAACTTGAGTTACTGCCTGTTGCGCTGTTAGAGAATGATTCAGGGATACTGAAATACTGAGGAGAGCCGATGGTGTCGTATCCTGCCTGGAATACATGTAATGTGACATAAATGGCACTTCAATGACAACATTTAAGTCAAAGTAAATTTGGTAACTTAAAAAAAAATTGTTTTAAGAACACTCTATAATTTTTAATTTTTCTTACCTGTACATTTTGACTTGTTAAGGTGATCGCCCCATAGTTCATCAGCACAAATGAGTACTGGCCATCAGAGATCAAGACCGCTTGGAATGTAGTTTGCTAAAAAAAAAATAAATAAAAGGAATAAGGACTTGTGGTCTAAAAATGGAAAAAGTTGAAACACACATTTACATTACATGTATTACCCCATTTAAAGCAAGATGACTTACTGAGTAGGTCAATTTATACCATGTCGTTACAAAGACCCAGCTGGCGGTGAAGTTCAGCTCTGGAAAGTACTCATTAATGTCTTGTGTAGCTCGTTGGAGAACAGTGCCATTGGTGTACTGGTCGAAAAACACCAGACCGTTTCCATAAAAGTAGAAATTTGTCCAGAAAGGAATAATGGCATCTCTGTGTCCATACATTGGAATCTTGACTGAATTGTATGAGTACCCATACCAATACCAATACCAATACGAATACCAATACCATGGATCGTTAAAGGACATGAGGCCATTGTGGTTCACCTGAAAACAAATGAACGCTCATTACTTACAAAGATTATTAGACATTGACTACAATCACTGACAATTACAGAAAAACACCAATATTGTTACAATATTTTATAAACATACAGTATTATACTATAGATGCACCATCATACTGACTACAGCTAACTGCAACATTTCCATATCTGAAACAGGAAATTCTGTTGTTTTAAAAAAATTAATTTTTAAAAAATCTTTCAAAAATTGCAGATTTTGTAGTTTGCATAAACAATTTTTACATACATTAATCTGATCATAGGAGTTTCCAAAGTAAAGAAAAGGTTGTTGCAGAAGGACTTGAGAGGAACCTCCATTGATCAATTGAGGGCTTGTTGTTTCAGTGACTGGATAGAGGGGTCCTGAGAAAAAAAAAGTCACAAGAGATAAAAATGACCATCCATATTTCCATTATTGGCAAATGTAATATTGGCAAATGTTGGACAGCGTTTTTACCATTAACAATTCCGGATAAGCACACCTAATCATTTTTTATCAATGTCTCATCCTGTACAGGTTTCTTTGTTCACTTGCACAGTCAAGAAAGCAAAAAAAAAAAAGTAATTGCACCAGGTTAATTTTCACTTGCCCATGCACCAACTACTCTCACGATCTGCAGGTAAAAAAAAAAAACAAGAAAGAGCCCCTAAAGCTGCCAAATAAGTCAGATGCTGTTGCCTCCTTTTTTGGAAACATGGCGTGTTTTTGAAAAACGTCCCCATTTCATCAACTTTTCTCTCGACTTGTGTCAAAATGAACAATACACAGTTGAATATGAAATGCATTGTGTAATGACTTTTTCTAGAGCCAAAAGTGCAGCACAAAGGTTGCTCTCCTCTGCAGGACGTATAACAGAAATAATTCAGCAAAGTGCCCTCCCTCATGATTTAGGTATACTTAATTCATTAATAAATGTAATTAACTTTTTAGAATAAAAAGACTGCACATCATTTATCTTAATTATTACTAGTTATATTTTATATTCTCTTTGATTGGACACCAGTGAATTGTGAAGCACACAGTATACCAACACAGGCACATCCCAATTCATCAAAGATTAATATTTTTTTGTTTGTTTGTTTGGGTTTTTTGCACAGCCTTTGGCATCTTATATAGACAGACTAGGTTGCTTTTAGCATATGTGTCATAAGTGCAAAGCCCTCCTGCCACAGAAATTTTCTAAAAACATGGTTTAAAAACAGTCACAGTTTAGTTAGGTTTTGACAACAAATGTATTTAGTTATGTTTTTAAAAAATGGGCTTGCTTTAGGAAAAGATCAACACATGGTTTTAGAGGAAGATTGTGGGTTTGAGATTTTAAGTTTCACTTTTGGTTTTGCAGAGGTCTGGAACTCTGCTCCCCGACAACTGTCTGTGTGGCCCACCATTGTGCCATGACCACCTTGACCAATCCTGAAATCCACTTCTCTTGGGACTTTGAGGTTCCTGCTACAACAGAGGGTGGAGCAGCTGCTATGAGTGTCTAACTTTGCCACAGATGCATCGACATTGGATGTTTGTTGAAAGCCTGGTGCATCTCATGCAGAAGCTACAACAGAGGGTGTAGCTTCGTATGTATGAGAGGCCAAGTGGTGTGACAAAGCGTAAGTGGCTGGGAGGAATAAGACATTGCACTGTATTAGTGGAAAACACTAAAAATAGTTCCTTCCATTCAATTGAAAAATCTATTTGAATTAAATAATCCATTTTGAATCAAATCTTGACCCCACTAATTCAAATCAGATCAAATCAATTTCTATAATTCCAAAAAGATTTACACGTAAACTGTGGGACACAAAATAGTACAGTATATGGTCTTTAAACTTCATAGTTAGGAGAATGTTAAAATCAGAAACAAAAGTAAGAGAAAGGCAGGACTCGGAGGCGCCATTACAAATTTGTTGTTTGTTGCTATTTAAGCACCACAGACCATGGATGTGACATTTCATGGAATTGGTTACTGATTTGACAGAACCATAGTCGGGGTTATAGATTTTACAGTAATTTGCACAATCCTCAGTCAAATGAAGAATTGATGACTCAGGTACACAAGGGTTACAAATCTAACTAAACAATCCATATTCCCCTCCACTTACTCTAATATGAGGATATGACCACCCTCTGGTTCTGGCCTTACCATCAAAAGTCAACTCTCTTGATCCATTGTCTACCCGGAAAGCCCAGCGGCCAGGTTTGTTGACATTGCTGCTCAGGCGGAAACTTGAGTTACTGCCTGTTGCATTGTCAGAGAATGATCCAGGGATACTGAAATATTGAGGCGAGGCGATGGTGTCGTATCCTGCCTGAGATACATGTGAGAGGGATAAAAAAAATTTTACTTTCTTTGTCTTACTTCTTACCTCTATTATATTCAAAATGTTAGTATGCTTTGTAACACAAAAAATGTTTCTAGAACACTACTTATAATTTTGATGGTTCTTACCTGTACACTTTGACTTGTTGAGTCTATCATCCCATAGTTCATCAGTACAAATGAGTACTGGCCACCAGAGATCAAGACCGCTTGGACTGTAGTATGCTAAAACAGAAAAAAAGGACTTGGGACCGCATAATAAATAGTTAAAATACACATGCACATCATACAGTATGTATTCTCCCACTTAGATCAAAATGACTTACTGTCCCAGGGTTTGAATAGTAGGGCATTTTATACCATGTTGCTACAAAGACCCAGCTGGCGGTGAAGTTCAGCTCTGGAAAGTACTCATTAATGTCTTGTGTAGCTTGTTGGAGAACACTTCCATTAGTGTGCTGGCTGTAGTAAATCTGATCATAGCTGTAGTAAAAATATGTCCAGAATGGAGCGATGATGTCTCTGTGTCCATACATTGGAATACTTGACAGGCTGTAACTATACCACGGTACACTGTCAAAGGTCAGATGTCCAACGGTGTTGATCTGGAAACAAATAAAGCAGTTCCTACTTACAAAGACTTAGTTGGCATCAACTCTAATCATTTACAATCACAGGTTATAAAACATCAGAAAATTTATTGTTACAATTATTAATAACCATATTTTACTGCAGATATATCTTTAGTATTACTACAACTAACATTTCTTTATCTGAAACAGAATTTTGTGTTGCTCCACAAAATGATTTTGTAGTTTGCATAAATTACTTTTACATACATAAATCTGATCATATGACTTTCCAAAGTAAACAAAAGATCGTTGTAGGGGGACGTAAGTGGAACCTCCATAGTACGATGAATAGCCTACTGCTCCAGTAATTGAGTAGAGGGGACCTAGAAAGAAACATAAATGTAACATTAAAAAAAAAATAAATAAAAAAGAAAGAAAGAAAGAAAAAAATCCATATTGCCTTTATTGGCAATGCCAAATGCCATACTGACAAATGCTGCATGGTATTTTTAACACTGAGCAACTGTAGATCACCACACCTTAATCCCCATGTTTCATCCTAGAAATGGTAAATTATTGTTTGTCCATTGCCCAGTCAAGCAAGTGGAAATCTAATCCAGGGGTTCCCAAACTTTTCAGCCCCCGACCCTCAGAATAATGGTGCCAAAGACTGGGGGCCCCCACTGAGCCTGGAGGTGGCATATAACATTGTGCAAAGCGCAAACACACTACTAGGCCCACATGGGCATTAATACAACACAAGAAAAACAACAGCCTAACGGCCATAATATTATGTGAAAGTAATTTAAGAAAGTATATAATCAGAGCTCATGCAATTAATGGTTAGAAATGCAATTTTAAATTATTAATTATTATTATTAATTTTAATTTATATTTTTTGGAAGGCATCTCGCGACCCCCCTCTCTGTGTCTTGCTCAAAGTCAATTTTTAGTCACCCCTATACAAATTGAAATTGTTTATTGGTGGGTATCAAATGACA
>JAQFJA010000014.1:11861336-11879092 GCA_029874485.1 Naso brachycentron
AAATCTTCTTAAAGGGAACTTGTTCTTGGTGGTCCAGCTAGGTCTTTAGTCCATGAAGCTTGCTTCAATGTGTGCTTGCCTACAGTATTTCTACTTTACTGCTGGTAAGGGTTGACGAGGGGTGACCTGTGACTTTAGTGCAATGTTTTCCCAACTTTCTTTGGGAGAATTATTTTGATTTTGTCCCATTTCTGCTTTTTAGACTAGCCCTTGGTTGTCTTCCTTGGGGGGAAGTGGGGGCTTCTAGTTTGTGAGAGACAGGCCCCCTTCCTCCCCTTCTTCTCGAATCCCTCACAGTCCCATGTGTCCATTAGGTTAGAGGCTTCTTTGACCGCTCTACCCAAAGCGCTATGAGCACAGCAAAAAGAAGCCTTGTGATAAAATAGCCAGTCAAAGACTTTGAAGCCTCTAAATTTCCAGACAGTTGGCTCTTATTGGGTTGCGGTGTCCAGTTCTTCCTCACGAACTGATTCCGAACTTACAGGATGTCGAAGGATTTAACTTCACACACTGAAAAGAGCACAAGGCCAGAGCTGTGGAGTAAAAGGGAGGGGTGTTGTGGTTTCTTTGTAAACAACAAACATCCACTTCACGAGCCCACCTGCCCCTTTCCTTCCACCTCCTCCTCCTCCTCCTCCTCCTTCTTCTTCCCTCCATCTTTAGAGGAGACTAAATACAGCAGGTTTGGATGGGGCAGAAGGGGAGATTGGGGGAGGCTATAGGTAGTGTAGTAGGTAACAGCAAGGGGAAATGTCCCTGTGTGTTTGAGGGGGTGGAACTGTGTGTTTTTGCGTGTCTGATTGTGTGTGTGTGTGTGTGTGTGTGTGTGTGTGTGTGTGTGTGTGTGTGCGTGTGTTTGTGTGTATGCATGAGAGTAGACGCCTCGCAGTGAGGCTGTTAGGATTGTTTGAGGCGCTTGCGTGGGGGTCCGAGGAAAGGGCACTGGGCTGAGGCCAGGGAGCGGTAAGCTTCAGCCACCAGGTGTGGATGAGACGCCACCATGGACTTCCACCCTGCTGTCTCCATCACCTCTGCAGCGTGGCTGGAGGACGAGATGTGAGTGAGACAAAGAAACAAACAACACACATTGGTTATGAAACATTGATCTGTATAAAGATATGTATAGGGCTGCATTCAGCAATTACACTCATGATTGATTAATTTTTCTTGATTAATGTACTGACTACAATTTAAGTTGACTTTATCTGGAAATCATCTTATATTTGAGCATTAGACAACTATGCATTCACAAGATCATTTCAGATATTTTGGAGATAATATCAGTGTTACAACATGGATGAGCCCTAACCATTTTTGTTAGCCAAGTTTAAACTGCAGGCGCTTCTGAAGGCTCATGTAACCTGTTTTGCTTCCACAGAGGAAAAGAATTCATGGATTGTCTTGTCACCAGACCGATGTTAATCAAGTAATTATTTTGGGCTGTTAAATATCAAAAATGTGAAAAAATAACTGTGATAGATAGACCAACCTATTTGGCTCCTGACCTCTTAGGGTCCAACTTAAAACATATTTATAATAGAATAATGCCAAAATGTTCGTTAAGTGTATTATCAGTTGTTTTTGTGTTATCATCAAGAAAGAAATATCTAATAGCAATCTAATGAATTAATGCAAAACTAGGTGATGCCATCAGAAGATTATAATTATAAAAAAACATTTCTCTTTTTCGGTTTCACATTTTTTTCTCAAAAGAACACACGACAAGTGACTAACAGAGCAGAAATGTGCTGCAGCAGGCACAGAAAAGCTATTTTATTTCAGTTCAACTTAAAATGAAGCAGTGTCTACTTGTAACTCCTCATTGCAGGTATCAAAGTTCCATAAGATACAAATATTGACCTTAAAACTTGTAATCTAATAAATTTTTAAGGCCTAAAGAGGAAAAGTATTATTTCTTTTTATATTTTCTCCTCTGGACACAGCAAAGACCAAGAAAAGCAGACCCTCACAACTGATCTTAAACATTTAATCCATTTTCAGAATTTTTGTTATTTACATTTCTATTGATCAGTTGATCAGCCATCTGTTTCAGCTTTATCAGTATGATGAGTCCTGCTTAGTCACCTGAGGAACAATCTAGATTCTAGAGGAATAAGTATTAGTGAGCTGAACACCAGTGCAGATACATTTTCATGGTTATTGTCTATGTCAACAGAATAGGTGACAGTGAACCTAGTGAGGAGTCAGGTTGTCCTGATCCCTCAAACGCCTCACAATGTGTCAGACAGTCCACTCCATAAAGGGACATGTGAAATTGAATGATTAACAGTGACGCCAGGAAACAAGTAAAAGAGGGGGACTGAGTTCTGCTACCGTCAGTAACAATGCCAAGATAAAAAACATGTTCCAGAAAGAAACAACAGAGACAAAATGTTCAAAGTGGACTCCTGAGAATCTGTGAGAGCGTAAAATGTGATGGAGACCTAATTATAAGTGATGATGAACTCCTGTCTGAGTGTGAACTCACTAGTTGATAAAGTCGACGGCCTGTGTTTTGAGCTGGTCTGCGCTGTGCAGGTCAGCCAGGATGAGGATCTCAGCAGCATTTTCCACGGACAGACTGGTGCACAGCGCGTCCTCGCACATGACCTTCAGTCTCTCCAGAGCGTACTGAAAGAGAGAGGGGAGGCAAGCAGTACACTCTCTGTCTTCATCAGTATTCAAGTGATATTTGCCCTGACAGTTCAGCTGATACGTGCAAATATCATTTCAGCATTTAAAATAACAGGAAAACATCAGTTTGGCATTGATGTCACAACTCTAAGAATGACATCCAGTAACATATCAGGTTTTTAAGAAAAATTTATGATGTAAAAAGACCGTATTGTCACGACTGAGAAAATCTGTCTTGAAATCAGTCCAGTTAAGCTTGATGGGGAAGAGAGGCCAGTGTGAAATCATCCAACTGTTTAATGAAATCCTGTTGGCTTGCTAGACTTCAGTTTAAGGATAATTTGCACTTGTCTTACCTCAGATCCACATACATCTCATTACCTTTACCTGTGGGACTGTCTGAAAGCTCACAGTCTATTCTGCCAGAGATATAACAGGCATTACAATAAAAAGACTTTAATAATAATAACATCTGCAGTGATGCACTGAGCTGTCAGCAGTATTAATGATGTACATGACCATAAATCAGTGGAATTACGGTAAGTATCCAATGCAGCCCTGACTGACAGATTTCATAATATTTCTCTGCTGGCAAATATATCAATATATGACTCAATGTGTTTAGATATAATGTTCCAGCAGTTGTTGTTATATGTATCGTTAAATTACCTTGTCAGCTGCTGCCAGCAAATCATCAGCCATCTTGTCAAGGTTTGGGGCCTTGTCTGTGTAAATAAAGCACATCATCTCTTTGAAAACCTCCGGCTCCACGTCGTTTATCTCCACACGATTCTGACAGAAACAGACGAGGAACAATGTGGTTAGATTAAAGCACTTCACCCCAACATGAGCTTCAACTACACTACGGTTCTGCTTTGTAGAGATTCACCAACTATCTAATCAGGTTTTTGAAGTATGCGATAAAGTTTTTAATTATTTGTCCTAAGTGATTAAAAAACTTGCTCCGCATTTTAATTGTCAACGATGGGATGAAACATTTTATAAGTTTGCAACATAAAATCTAACATCTCTGCAGCTTCTCTTTGCAATTTCACTTCTAACAATCACATGTGCACAAATGAAAAAAAAAACAAAACAAAACAAAAAAAAAAACGCAATTGTGTGCTTCTGTAGCTTTGTCAGTGAAGGATGAATCCTGACCCTCAAGTGGAGCAGGACAATTTCATTTCAGGTGCGCTATCATTCAGTTTCAGCAAACAGCTCCGTGCTGCAGCGTTCTGACAGCATACAATCCTTCACTCACTTAAACCGCTCCACACAGCAGGGGAAAAAAAATTCAGCCACTGAGGAACAAAACAAATTTATTTCCAAGAATAAAAAAGCTTTGGGACCTTGGGCTCACCTTTTTGCTCTCCTCCATCTCATGCTCAAACATGGCGCTGAATACTGGGGAACGTGCTGAAAGCAGGGATATTGAAAGACATTAGGATAACATCAATATGTTAATATATGAGTAATACTAGGATCAAACAAAAGTAAACTTATAAATGCACAAGCAAATACACCCCTACACACACAGTCACAGAACAAAGGCAGTACATGAGGTGTGTCGGACTCAAGTCTGTACCTGCCAGGATGGCTTTGTGGGCTTGAAACTCCTGGCCGGCCACACACAGGGAGCAGTCTGTGAAGCGGGAGTTCTCCCACAGGCCACCCAGCTCATCTGCTAGCCGGCAGTCTGGCACCTTCACCATGTTCATGGTGTTCTGCCCAGATATGTTGACTGAGTCCTGCACCACACTCACCTAAGGGAGAGAAGTTTAATGAAATGCAATATTCTGAAAATTTTTAAATTTACTGGACTGTAATGATAAGTTACAAACCAGGAAAACTAGTCAGCTTACCTCACAAAAGAGCGTGAGCTTGTCGTCAGGCAGAAGGCCGTTGGCCTCATCGAGGAGGAAATCTCTTCGGATGAACTTTTTGAAGCCCCAGTCTTTCCCCTGGACAAAGCGGTATGCCCTCTGGCTTTCTGCACGCAGCAGGTAAATCCAAATAAAGGTGTGAATTTCAAATGTAACAACTAGACTGTGACTCTTTTGTGGCCTGTGCTGCAGTTAGAAGGTTGTGCTGCCCAGCTGACTCACCCATGGCTTTGGTCTCCTCTCCCTTGGCGTTGAGGATGGAGAACTTGAACTTGGCGCGCACCTCGGCCTTTGGACAGCTGACCAGCAGCAAGTAGAGAGACAGGTAGTCTTTGCTCTCCTCATCAAGGCCCTTGGGATTCACCCGCAAACACCTGATGGTGGTGGAGGTTGTAACATTACGATTTCCAGTAAATTGGATGGAGGTATAAATGTATTAACCAGTGCTGTCAAAGATAAAATTAATTTTAATGCCATTATTTTTTTTAGCGCGATTAATGCAATTTCTCATAGTATGGGAAATCAGGAAGCCGTGCAGCCACCACCATAGACATATATATAAACCAGACTTAAGACAAGGAAGCTAAAGTGGAGGAGTTAGTATAAACTCTTGACAGTATTTGTCATAGTCTGTATTATACTGAGACACTATTATAAGGTTACCAGTGAGTCTTAGCAGTGACGGCAGCTTGAACTGCTCCATGTTCACGCTGGTCAGTTGCAGTCAGCTGTTAGCTTCCAGGCTAGCTCTGTTAGCACACTGTACCTCACTCGAATAACTCTGTAACTCCGTTTTCTGACACCATGTTGTAGTCTGTATTATACTGGGACACTATTTTAGTGTGATCTGACTCCTGAATGTAGGGTAAGTGTTTAATAGGACACCTCTGACTAACAGTGGGCTAAACAAATCAAGGAGATGAGACTGAAGGGGCTGTTGTCGTACGTAGCAACCACACTACAGACATGAGCAATCGAGCCCTGATCACAACAGACTAAACACAGCAGAGCAGCGAGTGCTCGATCAAAACATATATCACAAGTGTTTTTTATTGTTTTGGATTGCTGCAATAATAGAAATTCATTTGCATACAACAAGTATATTTGACTACTCTCATGTCGATAAGAGTATTTAAAACTTAAGAATATCCTTTCAAGGTACAATTACAACTGAATTATAAATGTACAATTAATTTGCAATTAATTGCTATTAATCACATAATTTTAGGGTGAGTAAGTAAATTACGTTATTTAATTGATTGACAGCACTAGTATCAACTGATTATTACTAGCATAAATTTATACTGACTGGTACTGACTACTCTGATATACCAAAGAGTTCACAGGTTACATACATTAACAATTAATAACAATTGTAATTATCATTTTTAAGGCACCTTCTCTCAGGGAACACATTTTATTTTTTTATGTATATTCTGGGATCTCGCTGACAATTTACAAAGTGAGGTATTGTGTCTGAGTTGTTTTCTTGATAGAATAAATTGAATTGAGATTAAAAAGACCTGCATGGAATAGAATGCCAACAATAACATTCATGTTTATACATCTGATCAGAAAGTTTGAGACTTCCTGCGCAGTGCCTTAAAGACAAATCCTGGATATTTGAATCCAGTCAAACCGTGCAGCTCTCTTGCCCACCCACCATTTCAGCTTGTCATTGGCCCCAGAAGAGAAAGTGGAGCTTTTGATAACCTCGCCCATCTCTTCACGACAGAAGCTGAAGTTGTTGATGGTCCACATGTAAGAGAACTTCACCACTTTGATCTGGCAAAAAAAAAGACTCTCAGAAAAGCTCAGCATACATTGAGACTGAAAGGTAAGAGTGTTACTGAGTCCAGGCTTTCTGATCAATGGTTCACCTGTCTGTGTGGTCATTTTACCTGTGTGTAACACCAGCTCTCGGCCACAGGCCCGCTGGACATTTCAGCAGGGGGAGGGGGACTCGGGACTCTTGACATTGCCAGCGTGACAGAAGGTGTCAGGGGCAAGAGGGCGAGGAGGAGGGATCCGTCACTTCCACTCGTCAATGTTCAGTCCTGACGTCCATCTGCATCAGCACATGCCAGATGGAAGCAATTTGCCCCCTAGAAACAGAAAATGTGAGTGTGATGAAATGAACAGACGAAGAAATCAAATCCAATCTTTGTGAAGATTCCTTGAAAATACTGAAAAACATTCTTCTCACAAACAGACAGGCAACCTCAGAGAAAACCATTTTTACAACAAAGCTCAGCTCATTGTGATGCAACACACAGGCACGGCATCTTTCATTAATCCAGTTAAGATTCAATATCATTTAATCCATGCGGCCACGCTGCCTATTGAGGTTTGTGCTGTCGGGGCTAGATGAATTGTCCCTGACCCATTAGGGGACAGCAGGAGATCGATGGCCCATGCCTGTTGTGAGATCAATAGCGGCTGCAATTGCAATTAAGTCTCAAAAATGAACTGTAAATAAACAAGCTGCCTCCCAGGACTGCGGTGGGGGTCGGAGCTACCGGCCACATCCAAGGTTTCCAAATTACCTCTAAGTCACACAGGGAGACCGCATAGATTTTTGATGCACACTTTCCTCCTCCAAACTGGACACACACACACACACACACACACACACACACACACACACACACACACTTATTAACTGTATGTAATTTACTTAATCCTGATTCCTGGCTCTCCCCAGGAGCTTAAACTAGTAAGCAGTGATGATTTAATGCCACCGAATGTTTTAACTAAATATAAAGTTCTGATTTTTGTATCCTCTCAGATCCGGAGCTCCTTTGGATGAATCTTGAGACAGATGCAATTAAAATTAACTGTCAACACCAGTAAAACAAAACCTTGAAAGCACAATTCCTTACCTAAAGGAGTTTAGCTTTTTCTAAAACTGCTTCAACAAACTGCACTGAACTACAAGAGGCGACAGTAAAACGCCACAAACATCACTGGGAGTTCCTACGACTGTGACTTCCAACATTTCCACACAGATTTTTGAAAGGAAAAGTCATTGTGGGCAGATCCACTTGGGTTGTTTACCTTTAAAATAAATGAAGAAAATTAAAGAAGTTCACAGTTTGCATTCCACAGATGGCTTGGCGGGATGGTTCTCACACACTGGCCCGTCTGCTCAGGGTTTAAAACTTGGCATTAAAATGGTCTAGCAGGCTTGAAACCTCATAATATACACACCACAGGATAAGACTGGTGACAAATTACATGAAAATATTCTGTATTTCTGTTCTTGTCACTCTCTGTTAAAAGGCCAGTACAAACAAAACATTGCCTGTGTAGCCAAGGACTGAAAAAGCTCACTCCTCTGTGACATACACCTCTTTTGTTGTCCAAAAATGACTAAAAACAACAGTGAGCCACGCTGTTGCACCAGGTGCTAAAAGTGAGTCACTCACACATACGTTGTCCTGCTGCTGTAAATATTCCGCAGAGCGTCACAGTGTATTAATCCCCAACAAATGTATTATTTCTCAAGTTTGAGAAAAGTTCTTCTTAAGCCCTTGTTAAAGATGAAAGTCTGCAACTGCGACCTGGCTAAAGATTTACAGCTAATCACTGCTGCACCAAAACCAAGTAAGGGAAATCTGAAGGTTAAGAGGGGAACGTTAATAAACCTCTCGTGTGATTTTAAATAGCAGAAAACATTCTGACAAATTTTTAACAAAGAAGACGACAATGCATTAATTTTACTGTAAAAATTATAGTCTTAACCCGTATGAGCAGCATGAAGAGACATCCTTTTGTCTGACAAATGCAGTGGAGATGAAATGACATCAAACCCACCATGCCCACCGCAGAGACAGTTAATAGGAACCGAGACCTTCCAATGAACAATCACTTCTTGTATCAGTGCCTCAGGGGTTTCGCCACGGCCCCGCCCCTTTAGAGGACAGTAAGCAGTCTTGAGTTCATTCACTCTTATGGGAGATGTGAATGTGATCAAAGACTATGAACAATTTTTTCCCCTTTATCTTTGCCAAGATACATACTGGATCCTTTTTTTCAGACATATCTTTCGAACGTTCTGATACAAAAATGGCATTTTTCAGACACACAAATCAGGAAAAAAATCAACTTTATTCCAGACCTGTCTCTGCCTCAGCAACTCAGACATGCTGTTGCTTCCCGCCTAGCTTCGGATCGACATAAACGGACATTTAAATGGTCTTATAGGTGAAACCATGAATTAAAGGTTAAAACTTACATCAAACAAATGTCGTGACGGAAAATCCATCTGCTTTAATCCATTCACGACTTTAATAATACTTCAAGATGAGGCAGAGGGATGGTGATTCCCTGACTGTCTTAGGGAAGACATGACTCCGCCCACTTAGACGACAGGAAGTGTATACCATTTCACACCACTGGCGCAGCGTACAGGGGGGATCTTGTGCTATACTGATCAGCTTTGCCTGCAACTGCAAAGCGCCCGTCACTTGATACAAACTTAAGAGTTTCAGCGGTAGAAAAAAAAAATATCAAAAAGTCTGTCTGAATGATAGATCAGTGGTTCCCAAAGTGGGGGTCGGGACCCCCCAGGGGGTTGCGAGAGGGGGTCACAAGATGCCTTCCGAAGAACAAATACATTTTTGAAATAATTTAAAATAGCATATTTAACCCATTATTGTATAATTTTTTCTTATATTCTTTGTTATATTCTTTCTTAAATTACTTCAGAATAATATAACTGTTGTTAAGCTGTTGGTCTTCAGTGTTTGCATTGGCCTAATACTGCACATGCGTGGCTGTTAACAACGTTGTTTGCCACCTCCAAGGTCGATGGGGGTCCGCGGTCTCTGGTATTGTTATTTTTGTGGTCCCGGACTGAAAAGTTTGGGAACCCTGTGATGGATGATACACATCTGAGTGTCATGCTTATGTAAGTGATAGATGATTAAGTACAGTATTAGTTGCATTAATAACCATCTGGAGCTGAGTGAATGCCAGATTTATAACATTTGCCAGCCTAAAAGCCACATGAGAGGCAATTCACTGTTTTTCACTTCAATATAATAGCAATCAGGGCTGATGTGACATACAATTATTGACAATAACTGTGGCATTTAAAAATTTAACACTAAAATTATGTCACTAACACACATATATGATAATATTGTAGAAATAATGCAGCACTGATTAAATAATTTGCCTGTTTCTGTTCTCACTCAGTCACAGTAGGGGGCGATAATGCACCTTCACACTGGTTGCCACTTGCCAAACGGAAACATTCACCAAGTTTTTGTTCATTTTTCTACAGTTATGGTCAGAGACTCTGTCTCCACCTCTCAACACTAATTTTTTTTGCTGTAATTTATTTCCCGACAGTAGAGAAAAAACACAATAAAAAAAGTTAAAGTTTAAATTGACTGTTAGCTTTTTTGCCATTAGATATCTTAATATTGTTAACATGACTCCTTTAGGCCACTGAAATCATGTTGTGAAAATCTGGTACCGTGACAGCCTGTAACACCAGTCTGTTCTATTTCTGTGCCCTCATACTGTGAATCTGTCGCCAATTTCTTTCCCACTGTTCAATTTTCTTTTCTCTAATTCACCGTTCCTCAGACCCTTCATCTGTCTCTACCATTCTCCCAAACCCCAGAGTCTTTAATGTCTTCATCCATAAATTCAATTTGGGGTAACAAACAGTGACAGCTGGGAGCTGAGCTTTCTGCTGCTGATGATTACATTGAATGAAGGCGACACATTGACAGTGATGCTGCTCACAGGCTGTGAGGAACACTTTAACAACAGACTTGAACGGATTTTAGTGGCATAATGATGTAAGCTAATATTTTCTAAACACCCTGTGTGCCACTTTTATTCAGCTAAGCATTTTTTTTATTGCTACAGCAAACATAGAGCCTCCACAAAATCCATGATGCATGTGAATATTATCAGGGCCAGACTGTGACATTACAAAATAACGATGATTCATTAACAAGAAAATTAATGCATGTCTGTAACACATGACAGGAGTTGATAATGATTAAACATAAAAGTGATTTGGGGGTGTGTTCTGAGTGTGATTACTCAGTCACAGTCAAAGTAAAAATCAGGCTAAGTGGAGGAAAAATAACTGCCCTCAGAGCAAAATTCTCTTCTATTAAGGCAACTAGAAAAATGGGAGCGTAACTAAGGAAGCACAACAGAGCGTAACAACTCTGAGTATGCATACATCCAGCAAAGACAAAAAAACCCTTGTCAGAAACTTAGTTCAGCCCACTTTCAAGACTGTCTTTAGAAAACCCAGTGAATGAAGAACCAACCAATCTTCTTGATTCTTCAACAGCAGTGACTGGAAAGATGGAGTGAGATGAAGATAGAGGACGGTGGTGCGGAGAAAGAAAATGAAAAGAAAATGGATTGAGAGGCCAAATGGAAAAACAGGTGGCAAATGAAAGATGGGTCAGCGTCTGTGGAACCATTCAAACACATAAATTGCCACAAAAAGTGGTTAGATGGGGACAAAAGAAAATCAAACAGAGGTATGGAACAGAAATCAAATATAGATTCTTGGACAGGTGGACTCTGACGAAGACGCACGCTGCTTTGAAACAGTCCCAGCACCTTCTGAACAGTTTGTGCTCTATGGTTTAGTTCCAAACTTCACATGGACTGAGATGTAAAGTAAGCACAAATGTAAGCACAAGTCTAGATCTAAAGGGACCATAACAGTGTGACTCCAAGTCATTGTCCTTTGTCAACATCAGCCACATAAGTTACATAAACCCAATGCATTTTCCCCAAAATAGCTTTCTCTATGAGATATCATGTTTATTAACATTTTTTCCTTATTCATTAAACATCACAGCAAGTACCTGAAAATGTGTAACATCGTTAATTAAAATGAACGTAAGTGTTAAAATCCTTCTTCACGCTAATATTCGAGCTAGGAAGGCAGCACTTCTAAGGAACTATTTTTCCAGGCGTAGTAACTTTCGTCTCATCAGCTCCAGGCTCCCTTCTCTTTGTTTCCCTCAGTCAGTGATTTTTGATCCAATAAAGCAGACGCTCTCGTTACCTGGCAACTTTCTTGTTTAATATTGTGTTTCTATACTCTGTTCCAACATGCATGGCAGTGAAACAGGTTTAAAATGCAGTCTGAGATCTACTTCATATGGTCAGATTTTAACAACATTTGTAGAAAGGCGATCTCTGCAAATGGTGAGAAGTTAAAAATAGACTTGTATGGTCCTATAAATGGTTTTATTAAAAACACACACTCTGCTTTTGACACAACTCATAATCAGCATTTTCTCATTACATTTGATGATGATATCTCTAATTAAAGTCTTACAAAATACAACTTTTTTCTCTTCAAATCTGTAACAACCTAAAAGGACCAAACTCTGAAAGTTCTGTCAATCGGAGGCACATAAGCTTTCCAAAAGGAAAATGCTAACTACCATCAGCACAGATCCAATGCTGAGAGAAAAAAACTTACAGCTGTCTGCTGAACTTTCACCTCACAGTCTGTACACTTATTATTACCAATATACAGCACAGATTATCAGTGTCCAATCGCCTGTGCGAACACAAATGCCTGACAAAGTTTTAAAACTTTAAGAGCTGCAATTAACATCCATTTAACAGCGGACAGCAAACATATTCCACAGAATTCAATTTAAACTGCAGGAGACAGAAGAGGAAAGTTTAACAATCTATCAGTCCTTGATTATCATAATCTTAGAGAAATTAGGCTGGCTTTTCAACCTTTCCACATCAATACTTTGAAGACAAAGACTGATTTTATAGCAGCAGATTTTAAACAATCATGATATTTGTGTCCACAAAACATTAAACAGATACGTAAGTTGCAAAACAACATTTAAATTTCTGGAATTTTATCTGCAGAGATTTGACAAAAAGGTGGCAGTTATGAACACAACCGTTTTTTCCTCATATTTCACTCCCCAGACCGAGAAAAAGGGAGAAATCAATCTCTGCTCTAAATTAAAGACTGGAGGGATGGTGGCATTTCAGACAGCAATATCCAAGAGGAATGAAAAAATTGCAACCCTTGTCGAAGTGTCAGTGAACACAATGTCTATTTCCAAAGCTTTGGTCTTTGAGGACTGCAGTAAGCCACAGACAAACCTTAAAAGTATAATTGGTACAGGGACCGGGGATCGATTGCACGGCGCGTGTTGAGCCTCTGTGGGAGTGATTTCATATTCTGCCCTTGGTCATGGTGCTCCTCCTTTCCTAAAAACTCAATCTTAGAAAGGTATGAACTATTGATTTTGCTACAGCGATCAGCTTGCCTCGTCTTATCCCTGACTTTGTGCAGACCCACAATTACACTGAGGGGGATTTGACAGGGCAAAAAAGCATTAGCACCCAGCTTCACCTCCTGCCTCTACTTCCTCACTAAAACCCTCCTCGGTTTGCCAGGCACGGGGGGTTAAAGGGGAGACGGATCTCAATGCATATCTAATGTCTCCAGTCACCTGTTTTTTACCACTACCAACAGTTACACTTGACATGTTGACCTCTAAGGGCAGACACTCATTCAAGCTGCAGAACACTGCAAGCAGTTCAGTCATAAGAGCTTTAAAAGGGGGTTTTAGCCCTTCAAGGATATCTGAGGAGCAGCGCAATAATGTTTTCATATTTTTTAGTATTTTAATTTTTTTGGAATTGTGTGATTACCTTGCTGACAGAAAAAACACAACAATCTAAATGACTACAAACTGGATCATTCATTGGGTTGTAGTTCTACGATGCTTCATTTAAAATCGTTCTTAGCAAAGTGTGACGGCCATTTTTGATGTGTAAGACAATAAGATAAGAGAAAACCCATCAAGTTAGGTATAACTGTACATATATATATTTAATAGGATGTAATAACAATGGAACACATGGCTCTGAATGTTACATTTGATATGGGGAAATCATGTTGGTCAAGTTAACCTCCTGATGTTTATCGGTGGTGTAACCAATTTTCAGGAGCCATTTTGTTTTTTGCTAGACGATCATGTGACAAGAGACGATATCACAGAAGGACCCCTGATGACCCAAACAGCTGCATGACGACAGTAAAAAATTGAATTACTAGATCCCTCTTTTAACTGTTTAAACATCTTGAGCACTAATGAAATAAAAGTCTTATGACTACAGAAAAACATAGACAAGGAATTCGATTTCTATTTTTCTTTTTGTTGCACAAGTTATAAACTTAATGTAGCTAATTACCATAAGTACCACGAGTTGAAATTGAATTTGAGACTCGAGTCGTACCTCTTCCAAAACACATTATATGCTATGTAGTTTGAAAAATGGAGAGTGCAACCAGAGTGGATTATCTTTGGGTCATCTCACTAAATTTTAACTCTGCAGAATTGAGTTTTGTATATTCAATACATCTGGTAGAAAATAAGACAGAGGACTAAAACGCCGCTCACCCGGTATCAAACTTAATTAAGGTGCTATAGCGCATGGGTTTAAATATACAACGTACTTGGGTTTCAGTTAAATTTGTAATAGTGGTTATATATTTGAAATATAGTTAAGGAGTGTTGGCTAGATGAATAGTTGCTTCAATCTGAATTTTCTCCAAGTCAGACATATCACAGGATTTACATGCAAGACTAATACAGTGGCCATCTAACTTACAACATTGTTAAGTCTGAGAATCAGAACACAAACATAACCAGAACAATTTGTATTCAGTTGACTCAACCTTTCTCCAAATCAATATTGACAGGAAATTAGCACTATAATCTTTGGAAAGATAATAATCACATGATTGTGTTGACAACCTGAAGGGCTGTATGCAAGATTCATAAAACCACCTTTCAGGAAGTAAAAATATACTTTATAAGGGAAAGCACTGCTCTGTTTCTGTTGAGTCTGACTCATTCAAACCAATGACAACATACTGATGCGCCAATATTAGGAGGCTAACACAGCTCGCTGCCTGAGGGTCACATAATTAGCTCATTCATTTCTACCCATATAAATATAACATAAAAATTAAAAGTTGGTCGACCAACTGGTTTCTTAGTAGCTTGAGATATTTTTCTCATCACAGACTATATTATCAAGAGTACTTCAGAAGCTACATATATTACAATGAATAATCCACTTTCGTTACAGTAACGATCCATTAGCGTTCAATGGTCCTACTGAAAAAATATAAAGAAGTTGCTGACACCTATTTAATGACAAAAACACACTGTATTATTCGGACATTAAATTTAAATGTAGGCATATTTATCATGCCTCTAATGCACCTACGAAGTTTTTTTTATCAAAGCTGGATGTAGGCGGTAACAGTAGCAGGTAGGTAACCTGCTAACAATAACAGATAGTAGACAATGGTAACGTTATCTTGTAACTGTCGCTTTACTTTAGCTGCGCGTACACACCAAGGTACCAAAAAAGAAATTAAATTCCCATACAGTTGCTACAACGTCTCATACCGTTTAGAGTACATGAATACTGTAAATAATCCATACATTTTTACGATAGGATGCGAGCTAACTCGATCGAGCTAGTTTGCTAGCCCCATTAATGTATCAGCTAACCTAAGCCAAACAAAAAGGTCGGGGAATTGGCCGCAAAAACTGCGAGTAAAACACACACCACCAGCTTCCATCGTGTCATTACGAGTTTTAGTCAGCATATCACTTCTCTCTGTTTCATTTACCGACAGACTTACCTGTGTTTTAGGTTGAATTGTGAGGGTAGTTGTCCGGGTCTGGTGTTGTTTGCTAGCAGGTTAGCTGTCTGTACAACTGGACAGACCTGGACAGTCTCGCAGGGAGCGCCCTCTGCTGTCTCGGAGTAATTCCGCAGTCCATGAACAAAACTAAAAATTTCATGTTTAGACATAATTTATATTCCTTGCCCGCTTGTAAGAGGTTAAATGAATAAATAACCTGATATCTTTGTTATGTTCATAGTTTATTCACATGAATGCTGGTGCCGGTGTTTAATTTTTACCACAGCTGAAAACTAATTTAGGCCCATCTGAATTTAATCAGCAGACTTTTTGATCTACTGCCTCTTGCCCAGATTATTCACACAGGGTGCCAAATCGATAGATATCAATCTTTAAACGGTCAGGTTTAATTAAGTGTAGATAAAATTACCCGTGGACTTACTCACTTACCTTGTATTTAATACCTCTTTAACCTTTAATGTTCAGAACTTTAAGGTTAGTAATGACAGATCCTTATATAACAAATCTTTTGTAATATGCTCATAAAAACGCAGAATTACACCAACTTTTTGCACAATTTCTATTTGAATAATCTGTAAATAAACAGCCTAAATGTGTCTTTCACCTCCAATTGCGAACAATATCGTGGTGGTCTTATAGTTTTAGTCTAATAAATGAAAACACTTAAATTGTATTAATCTACATTATCACTAGTTTTCCTTCGGGTGGCAACTAATCTGAGTAGAGATGCTGTTAAACTTCAAGTTCTTCTTACCTTACATGAGTCAGCAAAGCCACTCGGGAAGGGAAATGCTGCAGTCACAGGCTAATAGATACAGAATTTGAAACAAATAACTTTATTTCAACAGTTTATTTTACAAGTGTGTAGCCCACTTTGTTTCAAATGGTCAAAAAAAAAGTATGAGCACAATACATAGAAAGAAAGATGACACAACTTTCTCATGTTATCTTACTGGATAATGAGAAAGCACAGTTGTCGGAGCTCGCATTATGTACAGATATTGTATACACTCAAAGTATAGTAATAGGCTTAAGACAGAAACAGCTACACAGACACCACAAACAACAAGTCTTGGTAAAGAAAATGTTACCAAATACTTGCTCATTTTTATGAAACCTTAATATTCTGATTAATAAGATTTAATAAAGACACTGTTTGTCTAAATAAAATGCAGTTTAAGTCAAAAGTGTAGCTGTGAAAGAGATACAATTAGACAAAGTACTACAACAACAACAACAACAAAGCCTATCATCTCCGCCTTTTAGGGATCACAACATTTCCACTGGTTGCAATGGGGATCAGGAGCCTGCGCTGGTCCAAGCGAAGATATTTTTCAATGAGCACTTCCACTGGCACCTTTTCATTCACATAACCCTGCCTGCAGAGTGCCACAACAAACCAGTTTAGTAAATGTATGTTCAATCTCACAGCTCTCATCAGCATTTTAACCAGCCAAACAGCTGAAACTCAGCATACGCTACATTCCGAGCGCAAAGCAGACATTTGCAACTAGCAGGTGAGCACAGTGGAGCACCGAACAGCTAAATGATTTATTTAGAGTTACTTATTTATTGTACTTGCCCTTGATTTAGACCCAAACAGAGCCAAAGGGAGAGTGAGCATTCAGTCACGTACACAACACACCTACCTTTTCAACAGAAGTTCAGCATCCTCAACCTCTATGGTTTTCCTCTTTGCATGAACAGCGTACGTCTCCAAGTCCTCAGCCAGTCGGCTGAAGAATTTATCCATTCTGTTCAACAAATGCAATGAAGTAAGTGTTTAAAGCACAGGCAGTAAAGTACAGCCACCATATTTCAGTGCGAAGAATAGCAGAGACAACCGACCTCATTAGTTCAAAGAGTCTACAGACTCAAAAACTCTGCAGTCATCATCACTTACGTTTCTTTTAGGACAGGGTAGACGTCTGCAGCCACCTTTGCCTTGGCAAAGTGCTTGAACACACTCATCAGGTAGCTCTTAGGAAGACCTCCTTCCATTTTCGCCGTCCCTGTCCTCTTTCTCACTTGCTTGGGTTTAGGTGCTGGCGGACCTTCACCTTTATGGCTGGCGGTAAAAACAGATATTAGAAAAACTTGTAAGTAACATAAAATATGTTAATAAAATCTGCTTAATCAATTAAGCTTTCTATTGCTTTTCAGAGAAGCACACAAGTTAAAAATATTTATTCTTAACACGACATTCAACCTCTGACAGTCTGCACCACATATGCTTGGGTGGGTATCCAGTTTTACCGGTTCGGTCCATTGTACGGACGTAAACTGGTTTAATTTTATGCAAATCAGCTAAACCAGCATTTGTCATTATGTGAGATTCTGACAAATTGAAAGCATACATCAGCAGCAACAGGTACCGACACCCAACAGCAACCAACACCTAACTCGTATTGCATTAATAAAAAACAACAACACAATGTGATTAACATATTATGATGTTTAATTAGGCTACAAATGAAAATGAATGACAGGCAGACCGTGTGCGCTGTTCAGTG
>JAQFJA010000014.1:11911647-11922164 GCA_029874485.1 Naso brachycentron
GTGTCACAAATCAATATATTTCCCTTCATTTCCTGAATCAGCTGACGTGAATGCTTTTCATTCCCAGCCAGTAGACACTTTTGTCCAAAAATCCACTTTGCTTGAAGCATCCAACCAAATTAAAGAACAAACCACGAAGAAGTGGGTTACATTTTCCTCTTGTGTTAATGTTAGTTTAAGAAGCAATTAAAAAATTCAGAAAGCATTTATGATTTGTGTAAATTTAATAGATTAGATGAGTGCTAATGATTTGTTCAGGACTCTAAATCCAAAGTTAAGGACTTTGGACTTGACCTGGGACTTGCTTGTCTTGACTTAAGAACAAAGATTTGAGACTTGAGACTTATTTGTGAAAACAATGACTTCGTCCCACCTCTGTGAAATATTATAATGAATTTGGATTTGTGCTACTGGTCACCTGATGAAAGTAGTAGTAGCACACATTAGGCCTATACATTTACTTTTTACAGCTCTCAAGCTGCAGCAGACACCAACATTGACAAGAGCTGTCTGTATGAGCCAAAACAGTAATGTTGTGGATCAAAAAACCCCCAAAACAATCAAATCTGTAGCGCTGAGAGAAACTGGAGGTCAGGTGGTTTTCACCAGCTTTTGCAAGGTCACTGCTCCATTGTTATTATAAAAATATTGATTAGGCTACAGCAGCTTTAAATATGCTGTGACTGGGTTGTTACATCTAAAAGAAGCTCAGACTCAAACAGACCTACAGACAACACGACAGACGTGTAATCTTTAATCTTAATATGTACAGTATGTAATCTTGTGTAATCTTTAACATGCACAGTATGTTTATGTCTGTACAGTTGTGTCAACTGGCAAAAAGACATTAAAGTGCAAACCTCTCCAAAAACCCAACTAGGTCCAATCGGGACTGGATGTACAGGCTTTACACTGCCTCCCTGCCCTGACTCCCTAGGGTGCCAGCTAGTCCTTGCCCCAGGAAGGTTGTCGTCATAGCAACCACGCCATCAGCGGGGAGAAAATAAATCAAGCAGACAAAGATGACACCGCTAAACTCACGCAGAGAGGACGTCTGTGGATGACGGGTTTTATTTATAAAGTATTTGGGAAGTTATGTCAGTGATGACAGGGCTTTAATGCACATACAGGCTCACACAGGCCCGCAGAGTTCACAATAAGGACTTATTATGAGGATGACGTAAGCGCGCATGTCAATATGTCTTGTTTGCGTTCATTCTCTGTGGTCAGAATAAAAGCATCGGGGTTTATTTTTTTGTTTGAAAGCAGACACATGCCCACATGGCCACTTAAGACAGATCCTGTATTTAGCCTATTAACATCTGTACTTGAATCCGAGCAGAGGCAGCGCCAACAGACGCACAGTCCGTTCTTGAATATAAACTGACCTGCAGACGGTGATGAGGTTTTTTCGCTCCACCGCCACGTTCCGAGCCGACGCTTTTTTCGACACATCTCCCATGGCCATCGCTGCCTGCAAACAGCCGGACTCCATCCAGGAGGAGTCAGAAATCAAAGGACCCCTCCCTGTCGGCCACCGGTCCTCCTCATTCACTTGTGGACGCCAGAGAGAGGACGCTGCCTGCCCGCATCAGAGCCGCTGACATCCGGCAGCAGCAGCCTGAGCTACCAGAGCAGAAGGATGTGCAGCTTCATGAGATACACCGAAACATGCAGGGGGTCGATCTGCTTTTATTAGCCTATTACTGTTATAATGTACACAGAGGGCTGAAATACATCTGCTCTCTCTCTCTCTCTCTCTCTCTCTCTCTCTCTGCCCCGCCTACATCTTGACTTCATCATCACGTCACCGGATCAGCAGCTCTCATCATGCAGACTGATCATGACGAGTCATCTCAGTGGAGTCACATGCTCACTCATAAGGCATTGTCCTGATTTACAACATGCCTTCAACATATTTCTGTGCACATTAGGACGTTAGTATCAAGCCAATCAAATATATTTTTAATGGGCTTGATAAATGGACTTTATCAAATAAGTTTAATAACCAAGTTTAATATTTACTGTGCATTGTGGAATTTACCCCCCAAAATATTATTAATGTCTTAAAATGTACTGACTCAGTCTTCACAAATAATAAAGGATGGATAAGTGGTGCACTAACACAAGTTTCAAACCTTAACACCATTTCGCAAGAAATAAACGTGGTATGTTAAGAAGTGAAAGTGTTAGGCTAATTTGTGACATGTTGTGGAAAATACCAGGGATCACTCCGTCTGTGATGAAGAAAAGTATTTCTGAACACATACAGCATTTTTGTTCTATGTTTATCACATCATAATATAAAATAACAGGTGCTGCATGGTCTTGTGTTGCAAAGAAAACAGTGACAATATGCTGTTCTGCTGTGGAAAAAAATGCTAAGACGTAGTATTTTTTATTACCATTATTTATTATCATGTTATTCTGTAGAGTTCAGTGCAGGGAAAAGGTCAACACACCTATATAATTTGAATGCTTTGCATATCTTTCCACAAAAGCCCTTATTTTACTTGTCCACCTTGTGGTTATGTGACGGTACAATAGTTCTTATGTTTAATTTCTTGTCCAATAGCAGCCTGTGACCACAGCTTTACAGTACAATGAGCATGATATCATCAACCACAGCAGCACAGACAACATGCTGGATCATTTCCTCTTTCTGTAATTTCCGATCACCCTCCTCTTCATTCTCCTCCCTCCCTTCCTCTCCCTCCTTCAGCTGCCAGAAGGGGTTTATCTGCAGCCTGACGCTGTAAAATGTCATCATACAGAGACACTTTGGTCCCCAGTCCTTTCCTCTCTAATGAGGTGACAGCTGCCTGCCACCATTGTTAGGTGGGGGGTTGGGGGTGGGTTGTTACTTTTCTGGCCTGGTGGAAGAGCAGTCACTCATGCATATCTGTGTGTGGTGGCTCCATATGTTCGAATGCTTCATATTGCTGCTTGACGACGTCAAAGCCGTGAATTGATTTGGTCTGTAATCTAAAATGAGATTCAGAAACAGATCTTTTATGCAGTAATACGGTTTGTCTTCCCTGAGAAAAAAAGGCTAATTGATGAGATTTTACTGTGTTTCGTGTCTTATTTCTTTATGGGCTAAACTTTGAATTCCTGAATAGCTCTTCTGTTTGAATTATTATTTAAAAAGTAAAGGTGATTTTTGTTGTGGCTGATTTGTTGAGCTTGGGACAGGAAGCGACAATCTTTGTTGTCAGTGTGATATTTTAGATAAGATACACTGTTCATGTCTGCAACGTCAGTGTGGGCTTGAAGCATTTATGTTCATGACACAGTATAAACAATACATACTAATACGTGCATAACCAATATAACAAACTAATCTAATTTTCTTGAGTATTACATAATATTCATGTTTTAGATGCACTTAAAACCAAATATAAGGGAAAACTGTAACTGTAACTAATCTGGATCTTTTTTAAAAATTTCATCCCATGTTTCCCGTGTGTTTATAGGGCTTTTCTTTTGTTTTAATGGTCTGACACACAGACACACAGACTATTGATTGATAATTAGCTCCATTTCACTTGCCCTCTCATGTGGAAACAATCAGTGGCAGTGGAAACATTTTAACTTGCAATGTCTTCATTCTTGCAGCAGGGGGCAGAGTTTCATCTGATGTTGTCCATCAGCCCCTCAGGAGGCAGCCCTTTGATTTATTGTTGCACTTCCACTTTGGGAGCTCACAAGAGGCAGATAAAAGTTTGTAATGCAAGTTGTAAATCCTGGTAAAAATCATTAGAATTTTTTTAGACCGTGGTATGCACCTCAAAAGGCATTCAAAACATTGCACAGCTGTTTTTACAGTCAAATATTCCTCTTAATGAGAAGAAAAATATCTTTAAATGGATGAAGTGTCCCTTTAAATAATAAATATGTGACATGACTTTAAACTGCTTTGGTTTAAGAGCACATTCTGTCTCAACTTCACTTTGATTTTGCAATAAAAATGTTTTTGTGTTGTTTGGAAATACTGTTCATTTTACAGGCTATTTGATGTAATGATTCTTAGGAGATGCAGCAACTTTTCAGGAAAAAAAATGGCAAATTTATGAATGTGCTGAGCTTATGTATTTCAGGAATTTGATGGTAGCAGTTCAGTTTTTTCTGCTACCTGAAACTTTTGCATTGGACATCGAACTTAATACTCCTTGTTGGAAGCATTACATTATGATAGTGACACACGCATTCTCAGTGTCAGTCTGCTTAAATTGTGCAGACAGCAAAGGGTAAGACGGCCTTCGTGTATTCTGCTAAAACCACTTAGGATAGTCTGTGAGAGGATATTAAGGTGATGAATATCATATCTCTGGCAGATGTCTTGACCAACAGAAACTCTCAGATTAATGACTTCATTCTTAGTTTGGCCTACATTTTGCCTCATTTTATGTTGCTGTCTTTACCAGTTCTTTCCTGCTAAAGAGGTTTCCAACTGATATGAGACTGTTAAATAGAGCTCCTATTAAAAATGATGATAAACATATGTAATAACTGCTTTAAAAGTGGGTGAGAGTAAATTTTAGTGGATTTCAGACTGCATTTTAAACCTCATTCACTGCTATTCATGTTGAAACAGGGTATAGAAACTCTATAGGACACTTGAAAGTTGCTAGGTGTAGGTAATTCACCCCTCTAAAGAGAATGTCTGTGTTTATTTGGTCAAAAATCGCTGAGCAAGAAAAAAGGGGCCGTTGAGACGAAAGTCATTACGCCTGGAAAAATAGTTCCTACAAGTCCTGCCCTCCTGCCTCAAATATTAGCATGAAGACGGATTTTAAAACTGATGTTCTTATTTATTAACGTTGTCACACATTTTCAGGTACTTCCTGTAAAATTTATTGAATTTGGACAAAATATAAACAAACACAAAATCTCATGGATAAAGCTATTTCGGGAAAAACGTGTGGGGTTTATGTAATCGATGTTTCCGATGCTGACAGAGAACAATGGCATGTAGAAACACTGGAATGGTCCTTTAAATTTTGCCCAGCTTTCTGCACTGAGAGCAAAGAAATAGTATGTACATAAATTCAGACTAGTTCAGTTAAATTATTTTACTTTATTTAAACTCTCATGTATTAAATTATCAGAGTTATCTTACACTGTGCACATCCTATTAACACATAACATTTGTCTGTATTTCTGCACACTTAATAAAACATTTTTACAGAGAGAATTTCTGTATGTTTGTCTTGTGAATACTGGTGGCTTGTGCTGCAGGTTTGTCACTCATGCTCAAGGTCCACAAACAGCTCAGGTGCCTCTTGTTGGGAGACGATGCCTGAGGGGAACGTGTGAAATTCTGGATGGTGTTGTCAGGGCGTTTTGGGCAGAGGTCACACGGAAGAAGGAGCAGGGTTTTGACCTGCGATGGGTAAAAGGTTTGTGCATCAGCCCTGAGGGTCATGTCAGACTGATAAATAGGAATGAGCAGACAACATTGACAACAAGAAAGAAGCAGAGAGAAGTCGAATCTGTCTAGACAAGCTGTCTGGACATGGCTGACTTTTAGAAATAATCAATTGTAAACAACTCGGTAGAGGAACTACTGGAGTGATGCTTCTTCCTGCATAAATGTGAAGATGGTATGTACGGAGGTCAATATTTGGGAAAAGGAGGATTTCTACAGCAGCGTCTGCTCACACACACACACACGCACATACAGACACACACACACAAATGTGTAAGTGCAGTTTAAACTGGGGTCAGCCAGTGTGGCCTGGAAAATCCAAAACAGGAAGACAACTATCTCCCTGTCTAAACATCGAGGTCCGTCCTCTGTAGCATCACATCTTCACAGATTAACAAGCGTCTTTTGTCAATTCATATTCTTTTCAAGCATAAAAAAAATCTCTAAACAATTCATGAACATTGACTGAAATTGAACAGATTCACAAAATATCCACCAGGAAACTTGAGAGTGTTGAGAATACGGCACAATACACCCGTCATTCATGTGGTATGTCATTATGCATGAAGGCCTTTGTGTCATTTTATGAAGAGGGAAATGTGTTTGTTTTCCCATCATAGTTTATGCACAAAATTTGATCTCATCCCTGGAAGAATCCAGTGAACCACAAAACAGTCTCACCACAAGGTTTATTCAGTATGCTCTGGAGCTTTCAATCATATACAGGGTCTTCCTCGGTAGAGTTTGTCCAGCTGTTGACTTGAAAGCTGAGAATGAAAGTTCTTTCTGAGGAAGTTGGCAAATCAATCTCAATGCAAGAAAATCCTTAACATGCCAAGTTCAGAAGGTCCTCAGTCTTGTATCTGCACATGCGAATCAGCACAGAGTTTCCTCCAGATGACCACTTCAGTCAGTCAAAGCCAGAAAGATTCATTCCTGTAACCTGCATTGGTTTGCATGAGTTAATTTCCTCTTTTATGCTCATCTGAACAATCACAGGATGGTCTCCAGCTCTTTCAGAGATAACGAGCTGTCTTGATCCTCCTCTCCGGCGATTTGGGCTGGAGATGCTCCCTGATTTTTAGGGTCTTGGTATCCCCAGCTGGCTCTGGCATGTCTGGCAAAAACTCCAGACTCAGTCCCCCCTGGTTTTCGCACAGCCCGTTCCTGTTGTGCACTTGATGTCTCCGTATCAGCGGGCATGTATCCAGGCAGGCTAGCTTGTGTGTGGAGAGTGCCGTGGCGTGGCGGCCTGACACCTGAACCTCCACCAGCGGCTCCACCTGAGCCCACGACACCTCCAGTGAAGGAAAGGGCTCTGGGATGGGCAGCAGACAAGCTGACACTGTGGGTGGTAGTGTGTGACATCATGCCGCCATAGTAACAGCTGCCTCCACCGCCGCTGCTGGTCATCCTGGCTTTCTGTTTGAGATCCAATGTAAGGTTGCGTCTTAACCACGCCTTCTTTACCTCTGCCTGCACCTGAGAACAGGAAGAAGGACACAAACAGAAAGCTACGTTTATCTTTTTATCAGCACACAGACGCCGTAAAAAATGTGTTTACTCCTAAAAACTAAATGGAAAGTTTATTACCTCCCCGTTGCAGAAACAGTAGATAAATGCCACAAAAAAGCCCTGAAAGATACAATTTAGATTTTGTTAAAAAGAAATAAACTTTTTTTTTTAAAGTATGGCATCTAAATATTAAAAATATAACTGCATTCTATTACCTTAAAATTAAAATTAATGTTAAGAGTGAGAGCTGTAGTGCTCTTTTGCCAAGTGTAAGATTAGAAGACCACTCTCACGTCTGTGGTCAGACCGTTAGCTTAGCTTGGCACAAAGATCGGAAGCAGGAGGAAACAGCCAGCCTATCTCTGTCCAAATGTGAAAATGACACTTTTGGCTAATATGACTCATTCTGTATACTATACTCAGTTAAATAAAATAAAAGGAATCAATAAAAAAGAAGGAAAAAAGAAAGAAAGAAAATACTGTGCTAACTTAGGCTAAGTGGGTCTCAGCTATAGCTGCACATTTAAATTCTGAGAATGTTTTAAGCTTAAAGGTAAAGTAGTTTGATAGTTTGATTTAAGCCTTACATCACATTACACTGCTTGCAGAGTTAATGCTTATGAATGTGTATTCTGACCTGGGATGAATTGAAGAACATCTCGTAATGCATCTGCACCTGCCACAGCAGCCCAGTGACCTCAGTGTACGGAAGAGCCATGAACACCATGTAATGAACTCCAAACAAGGGCATGAGGACCAATGTGGACTTGAGCAGCTTCCTGCAGTTAAACAGCATAAATAATTATGCAGCAATTTAATGTTTGTAAAAAGTCTGTTGTCAAAGGATAGTAGCCAAATAGTGATTTAAATTTTATACTAAAATTATAAAATATAATACAAGTCAGTCTTTTCAGCTAATGATTTTACAGCGTTCATTGAAAAATCACCTGTATTGCTGCCGAGGGTCCAGTTTACCAGTGTTTGTTTCCCACAGTTTAGAGGCAAGTACTCGTATGATGTTCACAAAGAGCAGGAAATTCACCTACAAAGACAGAGGGTTACAGTAAGGGCTGCCAAGTGTCAAACATACTTTAATAATAGAAAAATGTAAATTCCTTTTTCCTACAACGATAGCTGCCAGAATGGGAACTTGATAGATCCACTTCAGGTTTCCTGCACTAATATCCCAACATCTGACAGAAGAGACAGAAAAGTTCAAGTGAGAATTTGTAATACAGGTGTCATGTAAACAGTAGAAATGGAAACACATCACATGACTTACTGTGTGTCTGCCAGTGATGCTCGTGCGCTGACCCAAATAGACACAAACACAGCTGGAACGCCTGAGATGAGAGTAAAAATGGGACATTTTGAGCCTTTGAGCTCATTGTTAGAACAGTAACAACAGAATGTGTGGTCCCGTGCTGCTTACCCCAGCCGATGATAGTGAGGGCCCACAGGTAGCTCTTGTCAGAGAGGAAAGCCATGAAGATGAGGCTGTGCAGGTACAAGCCCTCCACCAGGATCCAGTAATGATTGGTCGCCAGAAAATAAAGGAAGAAAGTAACAGCGACTTTACAGCCGGCCTGAGGACACAAAGCAACATAAATAAAAATAAGTAAATAAAACGTAACATTCAAAAACAACCTAAATTTAGCACATTTAAAGCTTTAAAGTTAAAAAGGGTCCAAAAAAGGTTGCATATAAGGGCCACTTGGAACAGTCAATCACATTCTTAATAAACATGCACTTGATAAACATTGTACCGTGTAATTTGAATGTGTAAAAAAACAAACAAACCTTGTTTCTCTTATATAACATATAACACTCATTCCTAATTCCAACAGGTGATGCTGGAAAGTGTTTTAACTCTGTGTAAAATATTAAATACTTTATCTGGAAAACCGCAATTAATTGTTTTCTCAAATAATTGCGTATGCTTTCTTGTAAAGTGTCAGATGAAATTGTAGATATCACTTTAATAGCCATTTGTGTTCACAGCCAATTAGCCAACTAGCTTAGCTAATTCTTTGCATTCCTAGTTTAGCACAGGCTACAGACTGAGGGTTAGGGTTAGGGCAAAAGCTAATGGAGAAATTGTCTTCACAAATGAAATGAGTGTGATTTAATAATGTGTTAAACTGTTTCTGTAAAATATATTAGACTGTGTGTCATCTTTAACACTTAGTAGGTAAGCCTGTGATTTTTTTCTTTTTCATGATATAGGTTACAAGAATATGGGCATGTAAATGTAGTGTTAAAAACAAAAAAAAATCTATGGATGAATAAAAATTAATATTAAAACCATATGTAGTTCACCATATGGGGCTTCCGTGCAGTGAACTCGGGCTCAGCTGTTTCATTGCTGTTCTCAGACACGTTGTAGAGCACAGCGTCCTTCACGAAAATGCTGACTGCCCGACATATGAAGGAGGTGAAGAGGTGGATGTGGATGTAGTTGCGGGTGCAGTGGAGACGCCTGAAAAGTGTGTGTGTATGTGTGTGTGTGAGACAGAGAGAGAGAGAGAGAAAGAGAGAGATAGATTAGGGTGATAAAGTAAAAGAATATATAGTACTTAAATTGAAGCTAATCTATTCTATTTTAAAAATTCAATGATTTTTATGGGGCTATGACTTTACTGTTGACGATTATTTAATAATAATGTTTCTTACTTGAAATAGCAGAGGATGGAGACTGCCACCAGCAGTGATGTGAGGGAGATGGAGTAGCCAACCGTGTACATGAGATGGAGTCTTTGAAACACCTTCTGAAGCACAACAGAAGTGTACTTAGAGTGTGCATGTGTGCAGATGCACACATCAACATGGTGCAACTGAACACAGCATTATTACTCTGAAAACATCATTAACTAAAACATTTTATATGGCAAAATCAGTGTATTTCATCAAACACCGTGGTGGAATTTGGAAAGTTGGCTGAAAATCTTCATTATTTTATGGACAAAAATTTATAATATGGAGTAATTCCACTCTAAAAACTTCTGAGCACTCACACCTACAAACTGCAGCCTGGAGCTTTTCTCTTTTTAATGCCAGCGCATACACTCACAATCACACACATTCAACCAACTGCAAGAATGCACACTGTCTGCATGCTGCACACATATAAACAAACACACAGGTACGTACTTCCTCCTGGCTCCTGTGGTTGGAGGTCAAGTATGTGGTGCATTCTGTGTAGTTTGCCCATGTGCGGTTGATACTGGGCACCTGCTCCCAGCTCCCCGATGCATCGCAGTGACGGTAGGCTCGCCCTGCGTCACAGCAGAGCAGGAGACAGTCAGAATATGAACACAATGCAGCTGCTGTATTATTTCTGGATATCAGTGTCTCTTGAGCTCTCCCACCTCTGTGGTTGAAGTCGTAGATGTACTCAGGACAAAGCACTGAAACCAGCTGACCCGCTCTGCTCTGCGGCCAGCAGATAATGCCGTCCCACTCTGGGCTACAGTCACCTTCTTCACAGATAAGGGGAAACAGCTGTTAGATATTTAAAGGTTTAGTTTGAGCTTTTTGGCTGATTTTTTTTTTTTTTTTTTTTTTTTTTTAC
>JAQFJA010000014.1:11958199-11968827 GCA_029874485.1 Naso brachycentron
CCACACACACACACACACACACACACACACAAAGTTTCTTACCCCTGATTGATGTCACACTGGTCTACGCACTCAGTGCCACGCTGGAAAGTCTTGCAGGATGCACACTGGCTGGGCCCCGGTCCCCAGCAGCCCCCCTCACACAGGGGGCGACAAACACGCTCCTCCTCCTCTGAAGACACAGACAGAACAGAGCATGATGCACAATGACCTTTGTGTTGACATCTCCTCCGCACTGACACTATCACAGTGTTACAAGTGTGGGCTCATCTTTGTGGAAGCTAAAGCTGCAAAGTTTGAATCTGTCTCGTTTATAGATGAAAATCACCAAAAAAAGCAAAAAGAAACATTTAAAAAGGCTGTGAAGAAAAGCGCCGCTTGCCTCATCTTTTGCAACAACATCAATAAATGTTGTTCAAAAACCATTTCAGAAAACAATCAATAAACAGAACTGGGTCTGATCAAGGTGTTGAACTCGACTGGAGACAGCTGCCAAGTGACAAGTGTCTGATCAAAGTTCAATCCAGAGTAACTTTAATGAACCGTGGCTTTGCCATGTTCACCTACCACAGACTTTGGGGTCCTGGTTGTTGCTGACGATACGGTGGGGACCCTGGGTTGGATGCAGGAGACTCGCCCAGGGTAGTGAATTGGTGTAGCACAGCTGAGAGTTGTTGTGCAACAGGACCAAACCTCCGCTGACGCTGCGTAGTGAACGCAACCCAAGAGACTGGATGTGTAGATTCTGGATGGCGAGTGAAAACACACCCCTGAACAGAATTTGAAAAACAAATTAGAGATAAAATAAAAGAATTAGTACAAGTGGAATGAAGTAGTCCTGGAAAATTTCTAGGAAGTCACTGAAAAAGAAATAATACTGCACAAGAAAGCAGATGAACAACACACATTAAAGAAAAAACAGCAAGAATGACACTTTCATTAAAACAAAGAAACAACAAGACTCATTACTTTAACAACTGACCATAATGTCTGACCTTGTTATAAAACAGATAAGCAGATCTCTCATTTGTCAGTATGGCCTTGTTTAGCATGCCACACTAGATTGCATCCCATACACTTTTACTTTTATTATGGCTGGCGTGTACTGCAAGTTAAAGCAGCTGTGCTGGCTAATAATTAGTCTTTATAACCCTGAAAGGAAACAAACATCTTCAACTGAACCAGAGACATAATTAGGAAAACAAGAAACACAAACAAAAACAGAAGACTGCAAAACAAGCATAACAAGGTTTTCTGGGGCAAAGCTGCATAAAAACTCTGCAGGCAGCTTAAGGTAAAACCCATGTACAGACAGCGGGAGTTTCGCTTTTAGCTAAAATAAATAACAACAGTGATAGGGGAGGAGGTTAATTTGCAGACGTGCAGACAAGACACAATTTAAAGGTCTTACTTGTAGAGCATCCTGCCTCTGATCACCTTCAGGTTCTCGAACACACTCAGGTTGGCCCACTCTTCTGGCCAGGCATCAATGTACAAATAACCTGCATAGCACAATCAGACAAATATACTAAAAAACATTTTCTGAAAGAGAAAATTCATTATGCTCTGTTTACTAGGCTTCTATGTAATGTTTCTGGACAATTATGAAGACTCTGAGAAAGTTTTGAATCATGCACAGTTTTAAGTTGTTAACAAAATGTTCTTTTTTCCGGCAGAAAAGCATCACTCTCTCCTTACTGGGAACAACTGACGAAAAACAAAATTGGCATTCAGTAACATCCACTATGGATATATGGCCCTAACCTGATTTTATTTCTTGGTAAAAACAAAAGGAGTTCAACAAACACTTTCTGACTCAGTGCTCAATACCTGTGATCTCCTCCAGTATCTTAAAGGTGCTCAGCTGTTCGAGGGTCAGGCCTGACGTGTTGGTCACTGAGTCCCTGCACAATGACATCATAAAATGACAAGCTCACACATAACAAGAGGCAGTATGTCATATAATTATTTCTGAAGAACGTACTTCTCTTTCTATTCACTGATAAAACCTTAAGTGTTGCAGGTTATCTCAAGCCTGTATTTACATTTCACACTTTTGTTGTGAATGGTTGGCACCTGCAAGATCATTTATCAGGAACATTGCATCTCAGCTTCTGTTGGTGTCACGTAGGCCAAGCCGCAAACCTTTTATTTAACATCCATAGAGCGACTGGTGACTCAGCTGACTAGTTCAATATATACCGTATATATTACAACTGTACACTGTAAAAATCCTACCATTTGTAGTCTTCACATTTGTTTAATTGACATGTTTTAGTTGGTTTATATTTAAATTACATGAAACACAAGGAAGACAAAAGACACAAAACCTGTTTTTGTTTCCTCTTTGTTTACACAAAGATATTGAAAAGATGAAAAACATTCATGTCTGAGTCTGACGTACATGTAAGTGGTTTAATCTAAAGGGTTTGGGTTGAGTGGCAGCTTTCCATTTAACTTGCACAAAGAATATTTCACAAATGTTGCTCTGAGCGCAGATATCGGAAAGGCTGGATGGATGTGGTGCGAGCAGCATTAAGTCTTGGGTTCAAGCTGCCATGTATGCTCACTAAATGGCACATGATTGTTAAGCTTAAATGAGCTTATATTTTTCAAATTTCTTTTCATTTAATGTCTTTTGGCCTGTGTGTATCTTACCTTTCAAAGCTCTGAGGGAGGAAGGCAAGACTGCCGAAAACTTTCTTGCACTTGTTGAACTGACCCACATTAGAAGATGTAACCATAGTGACGCTATGGTTGTCCATGACGCCTAGGTTGTCCATACCCAACCCGTAACATACTGCAATACAAACCGTAACAATAGCTTTAATGAATTTAGCATAAACATTCAGTGTGTAACACTTAGTTACATCCATTTATAAAGCTGCAGACTGCGCCCGACTCTGCTCACTCCCCCCTCCCAAGCATGTAGGAGAACCTACAGTGGCTCATTCTATGGTGATGAAAATGAACAAATATTATGATGCATACAATAAGGATGAATATTACATTCAATTTCTGCAATATTCTAGAAATAGATACCCCTATCCTACACACTGGTCTTTTAAAAACAAAAATTAAGCTGAACTGCAGATTCCCAATATAAAGGGGAAAGAATGACCAACATTCATCCGTATAAACCAGAACATCATCAGCATAGAAATAAATACATTGTGGTGTATCCAAACAGAGCCTCCTGTACAAAAAACCTTCTTGGTTTGTAATTTTTTAATTTTCATATTCAATCAAATCAAGAACTATATAAGTGGCTGTTGTGGCAACACCTTCAAAATTGCTGTGTTGAACATGTTAAGCATTAGAGGTCCCGCTTGATGACAAAAAGTTGAATAAAACTTTTGCAATAGCTACAGAGGGAACCAGGTAACTCCATGAAGCAACATCTGGATCTCCTCAAGTCAAGAACTTAAGTAAGGAGAGATATGAATGATTCATATTTTCTAAATGCACCAAGCCTGATTCATGACACAAATCCCAGTCGTATCGAAAACAACAAGGTACAGCTTAAACAGGTTAGGTTACTTTGCATCATTGCCATCATGTGATGTATCTGAACATGCAACATAAATCATAATCACCTTCACTAAAGCACCATCCATGCATACAGAGAATGCATAACTTCACATTTGAGCCACGTAGGGTGAAATTGTTTTCCCATGTTAAACTTTTAGAGAGCTACTGTATACACTCACTGGTCAATCTATTAGGTACACCTTTCTAATACTGGGTAGGACCCCCCTTTTGCCTCAGCCTGAATCTGTAACATGAATTCAACAAGTGACTGGAAACATTCCTCAGAGTTTGTGGTCTATGTTGCTACACATTCATGCTGCAAACCTCCCATTACATCGCATCCCATAGGTGCTCTATTGCATTGAGACCTGGTGACTGTGGAGGCCATTAGAGTATACTAAACTCATTGTCATGTTTGTGAAACCAGTTTGTGCTGACGTGTGCTTTGTCAGAAAACATATCATTCTGCTGTTAGGAGCAAACAGAAGATGGGTAGAGAGTGGCCATAGAGCCTATGGCCAGCAAAAATACTCAAGTAAGCTCTGGCATTTAAATGATGCTGAATTGTTATTAATGGGACTAATGTGTACTACAAATATATGTCCTACTCCGTTACACCACCACCACCAGCCTGAACTCAAGGCTGGATGGATTCATGCTTTGCAGCAGATGGAGAATTATCAGATTAGGAAATGTTTTTCAAGTCCTCTACTGACTTTTTCAGTTTCCGTTTTTAAGTTGGAACCCAATGTAGCACTCAGATGTTGTGTAGCTCATTCAAAATAAGGTTAGAGGTGTTGTGCATTCGGTGATACTCTTTTGCACATCACTGATGTAACCGGTGGTTATTCAAGCCACTGCCGCCTGTCTGTCAGCCCGAACCAGCCTGGCCACTGTCCTCTGAACTCTCTCATTAGCACGGCTTTTGCTTGCAGAGCTGCCAATCACTGGAGTTTATAGATTCAACATCATTTCCCCTATTTCATAAGATGGCTACCACTGAGCTACTGAAGAATTAAAACCATTCTGTCTGGCACCAACAATCACTACAAAGTCAATGTCACTCAGACTACATATCCTCTACATTCTAATGTTTGGTCTGAAGAACAACCTGCACGGTTTCCCATTCATTCATATATTTGATGCTGCCAGCCACCATATCAACTTTGTCCACCACATTTTATTTTCTATTTTTGGAGTGGTATATTTTGGAGTTCTCATTCTCTCACGAACACAACTTTGTTTGAAGGAGAGAAAGATGGATATTACAGCGTTAATTAGTTGCACGTGATGAAATGCACATAAAATGGTACACTCATATAAAACATGCACATAAATGGATACTAGCACACAGAACAGTGTCTGCAAGCATGAAAACATGATTACCAGATTTCTGCTTCATCTGCAGAAATAAAACCCTGTGGGCCTGTGACAAGTGAAAGCTTGCAGCCAATTGCACCCCACTCGCACAGTGTCACTGTCACTATGTGGGAAACAACTTAATCGTGTGAAAACTTTTGAATGTCTTTATGCATTAAGCTGCTGCCACATAATTATCTGATTACATATTTTAATTATTGTGCAGATGTACAGACGGACCAGATAAAGTGGCCACTAAGTGTATGTAAACAATGTATTGTGTCCAAATGCAAATGTTCCCACAAAAACACAAGGATCCTCACCTTTGGGACAGTCTCCTTCACACTTCTCACATTTCTGCGTCTCTTCTCCATCAGGGTTGATGATGATAACTTCCTGGTTGGCTTTGGGACAATTCAAAGTACAGGCCACTTCCATAGCCAGATAGTTATCTACAGATGAGACAAAGTGTTCAAAGTACGTCTTAGCACCAAAACCAAATGAATTAGATATGATGACATGTAAAGCTGATAGCCTGAAGCGTTCCAGAAACTGGAATGTGGTTGCAACATTGCCAACTTTCAATCCCTGGAGTATGTGTGGCAATCTTTGCAAGCAAACCGAAAAAAACATTTCTTTCCTTCTTTTCTCCTCAGCTTATACTATCACCAAGGTGCCCTACAGCAGAACATTTAATCACAGGATAGTATAGCAATAGTGAAGCTGCATGGTGGCCACTAGCTAAGCACTGTGTCCTAGCTTTTCTCAGTAAAAATGAAACTTTTTTTTTTCCCCAAAAAGAGTTCTCACATGGACACGTCTTGACACAGGTGGCACCAAAGTTGAACTTCTTGTTTGGGTTGGGTTTGGTTTGAAACGTGACAGGGTCATAGATCGTGGGTGGAGGACAGTTCTCCTTACACACACCGCTGTCGTTGAAGTGACGGCAAGCCTGGAAACCAAAGGAGGAAACACGTTACTCCAGAAATGACATAAAAACTGTCTGATAACAGAGTGAGATAAAGATTAAAAAGACAACACACACTGAATAAGTGCGTGTGCTTGTGTGTCTGTAATTTACCAGACAGTCTGAGTCTTTGGGTCCAGTGCATCCAGCGGCACACTGCATGTGACAGCAGTCATTGGGGAAGGGACCTTTACACCGCTGACAGCCCGACGCACAGGCAATTTGAGTCACTGAAGAAAGAGAAATGAAAATGAAGTTCACTTGCTCTAGACAGAAACAGTGTCACTGTCATATCTGATGTTGACTCACAGGTCTGGCAGTCTTGTGCAGTTTCTCCCCAGCAGCTTTTGCCACATGCAGGGGAACAATCTGGACCTGTACCAGAAGAAATTCACAATAACAAATAAGAAAGGCTGTGCAACAATTCCACTATTTAACAAGATAAAAACAAAAACTAAGAGTCCACAGCTGTGCACGCCGCTCTGTGGGGCTGTACTTAATCTACGTGTGTGCTGATTTTGTTTTTTTCTCTCTTCCTCAACTAACCCTGATACTAAATATTTCAGTAATTTTCTCACAATTAGGAGCCCGAGCCTGCAGTCGCAACTGCCTGGCGTGGATGTTCTGCTCGTCCAAAGTGTCCCTCCAAGTAATGTTCTGGGGGTCTGGGAAGCACAGCTGGGGGTTTCCCCAAATGTACACCCCACCCAACAGGATCTCTGCAGGGGAGAAGAAAAGTACAAGGAGCTTGTCAGCTTACTGCTACTATAGATGACAGACGCAAATGAAAGGAAGGCACAAAACCCTTCCATTTAAAAAAATTTCAACACTTCAAAGCATGAAGGCTGAAGACACTGACAAAAATAAATGAGCCCAAGCATTTCAGACATACAGATCCAAACCTAATCCAGTTCAGTCAGGCATCAACTCTGAGCTCTGCTATAAAATAATCTGACCTGTGAGGCTACGGAGACGCAGCGTCCTGAGCCCCTGTCCATTTAGAGTGTTATCCAGCACAGCCAGGGCGTAGCTGGAGTTGTACAGCTGGCTGCCTCTTATGATCCGAAGGTTGTCTAAAGGCACCAGACTCACTGACACATGAGCCACTAGCACATAACCCTGCACCTCCACGATCCCCTGAAGAAAATGAGGTGAAAAGACAAAAAAGGATGAGTTGCTAATAGCAACAAAACTGATCGACTAACGACACACTTTTGGCTTTTTATCTCTCTATTTTCTGTTTTGGTAACTAATAAAAATGTATATCTTGTGTCAGGCTTAAACTGGGTTTTCATTCAAACCTTATTTCTGTGGAATGCAAGACCAAGGACCAAAAACAAAAGTCCCATCTTCAGAATTAGTTACTGTTCCGTACCAGCTGGTACATTATAAACTTGTTTACCTGTAGGAAGGACAGGTCAGGGTTTCCATGAAGGTGTGTAATCTCAAGGTTGCCGTGGACAACCTGGCATCCGGTGTAGAGCAGCCTCAGGGTCTCGTAGTGATTTTCCAGGCTGGAGGGCAGGGCCAGCTTCATGTCTGTGCCCAGGCACACTGCAACACAGATAACAAATGACCCCAACTTCAACCTACGTATAAATACTACACAATATTGTTGTTTAATTAATGCTTTTTTACTGCCATTCAAAATAGTTCAGAGGGCATACTTTATAAGCCAAACAAATATCATTACACAGAAGAAGGAAGATAAAGACTAACTTTGGAACATCTGGAAGAACTGAGACATTTTTTTAAATTTTACCATGTATTTTTTATCTAAATATTTGATAATTTCAGGAAATAATTAACAGATTAAATGAAAATGAAAGTAGTCAACCTCACAAGATGATCACTGAATATTTATCATATGCATTGACTTGTATATCCACCAGTGCGGCTGCTTGTATAAATACAAAGGTGACCACCTGTAAGCATGTTCTGCAGTGTTCAACTGTATTTCAATGTTTCAAAATTTTTGAAAAGACAAATTATAAAAAGAAGAAAATGAAAGCAATCTAAATTTGCAGCCCTAAAATAGGTTAGTCATATTTACAGCAACACACTCATTCCTAATAAATACAAAACTTTAAATTAGTTTCTAATACACAGAACATTCAAAGTTTAAACTCAAAGACAGTCTTTAAAGTTGCATATTTATGCTTCCAGTTAGAAGTTCTTATGTTATACATCTAAAGTCTGAATGAAGCTGACTGTGAGGACTTAGACTTTCACATATTTTGACTGTGTTTCTGTTACATGTGGCCTTGAACGGGCACTGCGAACACACACCATCTGCATGGCCTCTGTCTGTCTCTTGTATGATTCTGTATATTTTCCACTAGAGGCACAGAGCACAGATTCCCCACAGTGGGCCACACACAGCATTACATTCAGGGTCACTCAGCGCTACAATTCATGGGGGCTGTCGCACTCACATAGCTCCCATGCTTCAGCAGGCAGTCACACAGTAGGCAGTCCCCTTCTCTGCTGAGGTTATAAATGACTTCCTCTGGCTCCATTCCAACTGTCCTTCAATAGTCAACCCACTTTTCATGATTGAAGCCCCCTCCTCAACCCTGTTCTATCTCTGTCCCTTCTTCTGGTACAGCTGGATGGACTCAGATACATCACTGGAGAAACAGGAAGTGCAGGCAGGCAGGAGGAGGAGAGTGATTTTCATGACACATTTTGGTTCAGATCCTCTCCAGACATGCTGTTATCACGCAAGTGTGTCTGCCCCGTGTACAGTTTCCTGCTGCTGGCTGAGCGCTCAAACTTGACCCATATTACGGCTCCTGCGAGTATTGGGTCATAAAGTGTAAATAAGGTCCACATTAAAATCTGACAGCAAGCTACTGCAGCAAATGGGTCTGTGATTAATAGAGTGGAAGCCAGAAATACACGCCCAGTCTTAGCAGCTTGTGTCAAATATCAAATCAAATGACTAATCACCGATGGCATCATGGAAAATAGTTTCACATGTCAAGCCAGGAGGGGAGTCGTGATTTTATTCTTCTCCAGCATTTGAATCAGTTTCGTGAGACAGAATATATAAACAGAAAACTGCAACAAACTACCGCACACACACACAAACAGCACAGACGGCTCCAGCTCTGGGGATTAGGTAAATGTGCCGTAACAGAAAGCACAACAGAGCAGATTTTCCATTTCTAAACAGTGTGTGTAAAGCGAGTTCTCAGCTTCCTCTCCTTTTATTCCCTCATTGTTTGCTCTCCAAAAGTCTCTCAGCAACCTCCGAGTGTGTGTGTGTGTGTATCTGTGGCCTTGTGAGGAGCTGCCCACCCCTTCATCCCCGCGGCCCAAAATACTCTCTGTTTTATCACTTACTTAGCTCCATCTGTCCACTGTCATGTCACCATCCCGTTACTATCCCTGCCTTCCTCTCACAGATATACTCACTACATCTTTTTATTAGCTGGTTTTAAAGCTAATTAAAAAAAGCTTCAAGAGTTGTCTGAAAAATGTCCCCTTAGTTTAGTCAACCCATACGTTCCTTCCTTTTAGTTTCATGTCCACGAATAGTTGTCCAACTTGGACTCTGGAAAGTGTCATTTCATAGGAATGTGTGTCTTTGCATATCTAACAGATGACACACACACACACGTTTCACCAGTGAGGGGGCCCAAAAACCAGGTTGCAGTTCAGAGTCTTGTTCAAAGACACGTCAGTGACCTGTGACCCTCCAAGTCATGAAATGATCAATGTGTCCAGAGGGTCTTCAACACAGCTAATGACTGCCAGTCACTGACATCCAACACATAAAACACACACACACACACACACACACAGTTAAACATGTTAGTGCTGGCTTCAGCAGTGGAGAGTGAATTTCTACTTTTCTGCATGTTGTCCAAATATTGATGATTCTGTGACCAATATGGCTTTTGAATTATAAGCTTTTCACATTTCTAATTACTTCTTGAATCAGCAGCTACTTCTTTGCACTTAAAACAATCCAGCATGTGTTCGGATCTTGTTCTGTATTTTCTCCATCTTTCAGTGCTGAGGCTGGATTCAATTCATCACGAGAAGTTCAAACTAACAAACTATTTCTTACTACATGTCGTCAGAGCTCGTTTCTGAACAACCTTCCAATGTAATGTGAAAAACAGAGTGTCAAAGCGAGAAGTGAGACATAAACGCATTAATATGGGATAACAGCACATATTTTCAGACAGTCTCGATTGGAAGATGTTTATGGTGTTTAGCAAAAAATATGAAACGTAGTCCGACAAAGGATGAAAAATTTGCTTGAGAGAAAAGTTCAAACCTTGCTTACTTTCTTACCTCGGCATGGCTGGCTCATCATTGTGTTAAGTGGGCATGAATGTCTGATTGTTGGTTGCCATAAAGGTGTGGGAGGAAAGGGTTTAAGATCCATCCAACAAGCACTTAAACAGAGCTTTCTACAGCCAATAATCTTTTACATTGACGCCCACTTTATACAGTAATTTCCAAGGTGTGCAGAGGAGAGAAAGTTACTTTTGGTGCATAAAAAAGTCTGCCTTACAGCATGACCGTTTAGTGTGTGCTCCTACTTTTTGCTTTCTTTAAACTTGTATCTACACTTGAAGCATAAAAGCAACTAAACTTTTCTTTCCTGATCACATCAGCCTTTCTCAAGCACTTTATTTATATCGCAGCTAATAAAAGGTAAATGAATAGAGAGCTGATTGTTCTGTCCCTGTTGCAACATGTGTCACTCCTGGTAAAGGAAGAGAACATTTCCACATAAATTGCCCTTCAAAGA
>JAQFJA010000014.1:12006520-12019376 GCA_029874485.1 Naso brachycentron
GAGACTTTCCTTTCCAGAAACACAAAGGGTCGTTTGTAGAGCAGCTTTTTACGACCCATAATTACGTTTTTAATTTACACGACCTCTAGCGGCCACCTTAAATAACTACAGTCAAGCATGTCATTGGGGCCTGGTCATCATATGACCTTTGACCTTGGTAACCAATCAAAATGTGATAAACACAGAGAGGGGGGAGTTTCCCACACGCTTCACTTACCATAACAGGCTAGTAAGTCAGGTGGCAGGTTGTGTATTTAACTCATAGACATCTTTTATACAGTCTATGATTTAACTTTATTCAGTCATGTTTTTAAAATACTCGTGCTGATCATCTGCAATTCATGGGTGGCTCTTCCAACGTTACGTTAGTTTAGTTTGACATTTTAGTCACAAATCAGTCAAGAAAGGCAATGGAGCAATTTGATTTAACCTGTCAATTAGCGTTAAGAGCTACCGTTAATGTTAGCTCACTTGTAAACACTTGAATGGTTTGTGCTCTTGCAGAACCCCAGCTTCTGAAATGACCGACATGAAACAAAGATAAATGTCTTTATTGTCCCTGCTGATAAGGTTCACTTAAATGGTGTTAAATTGGAATTTCTGTATTTTTTGTGTTATGTATTTTGCCTCAAAAACTGCCTTTTTTTAATACTGTATCCTAAATTGTAATGATGGTAGGCCTAAGCATTGTCTCTTAGAGTTCCGGTACCCCTTGACTCAAAGTTATTTATAGGTAACAGGTAATCGGTAAATGTTAGTTGTCTAAATTTGTGACTTAATTAGATATTATTGGGAGGATTTACTGCTAACGTTCTGCTATCTACATTGGTATGAGAAGCTCCACATCCGCTCTGGACCCCATCCCATCTCATCTTGTAAAGGACTGTTTCCCAGCTATCTCTCCACTCATTACAGAAATCATCAACTCCTCCCTCAGTTCTGGTTCAGTCCCCCAATCACTTAAACTGGCTGCTGTCACTCCAATTCTCAAAAAAACCCGGGCTCAATCCTGAAACAATGAGCAACTTCCGGCCCATCTCCAACCTCCCCTTTCTGTCAAAAATACTGGAACGTGCTGTCGCCACCCAACTCAAAACTCATCTCACCTCCAACAACCTCTTTGAATTATTTCAATCTGGTTTCCGCTCACAGCACAGCACTGAAACAGCCCTTCTTAAAGTCACCAACGACCTTCTCATCTCCTCAGACTCTGGCCACCTCAGCATCCTCATTCTCCTCAACCTCACTACAGCCTTCGACACCATCAGCCACACCATTCTCCTCTCCCGCCTGGAAACCTCCCTCAACATCACCGGTACTGCCCTCTCCTGGTTAAGATCATACCCCACTAACAGACAACAGTTCATCAGCATCAACAACTGCACCTGCTCCTCTTCTGTTCATCCTCTACATGCTCCCTCTTGGTAACATCATCCGCCATCATGGTCTCCATTTCCACTGTTACGCCAACGACGTCCAGCTCTACATCTCCACCAAATCCATCTTCACCACAACCAACTCCACTCTGACCAACTGCCTCACCAACATCAAATCCTGGATGCAAGCCGACTTCCTTAAACTGTACTGTGATAAATCGGACATGCTCATCATCGGTCCCAAATCCCTCACCAAAACCACTCATGACTTCTGCCTCACCATCGACAACTCCACTCTGTCTCCCTCAACACACATTCGCAACCTCGGAGTCATCTTTGACAGCAACCTCTCCTTTGAGCACCACATCAACCAGATCACCAGAACTTCCTTCTTCCACCTAAAAAACATTGCTCGCCTCCGCCCATCACTCTCCTCCAGAAGCTCCACTGGCTCCGACAGAGCCTTCTCCATAGCTGCCCCCTCCCTCTGGAACTGCTTTTAATGTGTAACTAAAGTCCTATGTTATGAGTTTTAATGTTTTGATTTGTTTTTTGCTTTTAGGATCTTTTAAATGAATGTAAAGTGTCTTTGAGTACCTTGAAAAGCGCTATACAAATAAAATGTATTATTATTATTAATAAAGAAAAATGTCTTAAGCAGGATGTGACATATCTGGGAAAGTAGCCAGTCATTTAGACCATCTAACCTTCATTTATCTGGTTTATGCACATTACCACTGATCACTTCATTAGTTTTAATGGAAAAACCAAGGCCGCTAACCATTGTACCTGAGTGTGTGTACAGGCTGGCATGCAGCGTGAGGTGTGCTGCTGCCATCTACTGGTGAGCATACAGACCTAAACAACTTCCGTGAAGGAAAATTTCTCCCTATTAAACAAACAAACAAACAAAAAACTATTTATTCTCTCACTGCTGATCTTTTAGAATGTTTTTCTGGTTTACTTCACACATGGTCCAATTATGAACCTATCACCGTCCTGTCACTGATGGAAAAAAAGTCCTTTATACTAAAATCATACTCCACAAGTTTGCGTTCTGTTTCCCGCCTGGGTTTATTTTCCTTTGCAACTCATGAGGTAAATAATTCAGAGTACACAAAGTAAATGATAACTTATGCAACACATCACACATCTTGACTTGTCATTTCAGTAACAGATTGCATTTACACAAACATTAAAAGTGCCTTAGAAGTCTAATTACATATTCAACCTTTTCCCCTAAATATTTTGTTTTCAAATACATGAAGCTGTTGTAGGACTGCTACAAAATGGCAAAAGCAGTTCATACAAACTAAGTAGTGAGCTTGGAACTTTGATACATGAGGTCCTCTCCTCCTGATATATTCAAGTTGAAAAAACTTTCCCTGGGCTGTGAACTGGCAGTCTTGTACTCATGGGGTCGTTTCCTCAAACAGACTGAGCAGGTTCTTTGGCTCAAAGCTGGGTCGGGGTAAAGCCTCCTCAGTTCTGATCCAGTTGCGACCACGACGCTGCGAGGACTTGATGGATGAAGAATGTGGACTGTGCGTGGAGTTTTCATTCCTGATGTCGAGTATGGAGCTCGCATTGGGTGTCAATGTGTGGCAGGAACCATTTGAGTGGATGCTGGAGGGTGTCTGCGCTAAGCTACAGGAGGACCAGTCACCCAGCTTTGAGTGAGTGGGTGTGTGGGCAGGACTTTGACGACTGTGTGACGGTGAACCTGGTAGAGGCGTGGATGTGCTTTCCAAAGACAGTCTGGATTTGACCCTGTGAAGGAAATTATAAAAATGAAGCAGGGGATTTTATCAAAGTAACACATTTAGCTCAAGGAAAAAGAAGGCTCACTAAGGCTGTTTCCTTACACCACTTACTGGATATTCTCACAATAAAGACATGTGACATTAAGTAATAAATCACGTAAAATTTTCCTTATACTTGAGTGTTCTAGTGTCAGAAATGTTCTGTTCAACATCATCCTGAGGACACAATGATTCTCTACCTGTATGAGAAAGTAGGGGAAAGCTCAGGGTCTGTGGGAGCCACAACAAACACTGCATCGTCTTCTGGGCTCCCCTGCATGGCGCTGAGGGGCAGGGTTAAATCCCTGTCCCAGCTATTCTTGGGAGGAGTGCAGGGCGCAGGCTTGGTCCAATGAGGGAGAAAGGACAAGTGAAGGGAGGACAAGAGTCGACACCCAAAGCACATCGCCAACTATGAAAAATAAAACCAGAAAAGCAGAAAAATGTAGCCTTTAGGGTTGAGAAAAAGTGTTAATGTTTCAGTGTGGCCTTACATGTTAGATGAAAGAAATCTATATGATGTTTTGAATATTACCTAATTAACTTGGTTTATACTTTTGACTTATTTAATGCTCCTTTCTATGGACTCAAGAAGTTACTCTTTGAACCAAGCTCCAAATGTTAATAATTAAAAGATCTGTACACATTACCTGACAGATAGAGGCCATTTTCAACCAGGCCTCAGTGACCATGAGATAGATTCGCCTTTTCCATCTGCGCTTCCAAACGGAGGGAAGGGCAAGAAGCTCAGAGACTGTCGGCCTCTCAGAAGGTTCTGGTGCCAGCATCATCCGCAATACAGTGTGAAGCTCAGATGACAGACCTACAAACAAAGACGGAATTAAAAAATAAATAAATAAATAAAAAAAAAAAATAATAATAATAATACTTTTGAATAAAGATGATGAGATAATCTATGAGGACTGAAAAGAAAGTGGATCTCACTGCTGGTAAACTCTGAGGGGAGGCAGCCTTGTCTAAGCTGTTGCCAGCCCTCTCCGCCATTTGGAACCTCAATATTACAGGCAAGCTCCAGAATAGAAACACCCAAACTAAATAAAAAAGGATTTAAAAATATTCAAGCGCAGTTTTGAATCTGATCAATAGGTTACACATTTCAGAATACCATTTAATGTCATTTTTGGTATCTGTACCTGAAAACATCTGCAGCAGGTCCGTACTCCCCACGGAGCAGCTCAGGCGCCATGTACCGTGGGTCTCCCTCCTGAGCATCCTCTTTAATTTTCCCCTCTACAGGCTCCTGATTGTTCTGTCTGACCTCAAGCAGCAGCCCAAAGTCCCCCAGCTTGAGACGTCCAGAGTCAGTCATGAGGACATTAGCAGGCTTGAGGTCCAGATGCACCAAACCACGAGAGTGCAAGTGCTGCAGTGCTGAGAGCAGGTCGCACAGGTAGGCCCACGCTGCGGGCTCATCTGAGTGTAATTTTCAAATGAAAGTCGTGTTAGTGTGTCTGGGGATTTGACACTTTCTGGAGACAGAGGACAAAACTATAGTTCATGCAATATTTAAATATGGACAGACCTGGGCCAGGAGCCTGGTTCTCAGCATGGATTAGCAAGTTTGTGTTACACAGCTCTGTCTGAATGTACAGTCGGCCATGCTCCTCCCAGGCTGCCACAAAATCCAGGATGTGAGGATGAGGACACAGGCGCTCATGGTTTCTGGCTTCCCTCAAACTCCGGTTCCTCTCGCTGTTGCCCCTGAAGCGATGAGCAGAACGTTTGACTGCATACTTGCTGCCGTCTGCGTTGCTTTGTACCTAAAAAAAAAACAAACAAAACAAAGAAAATGCAGAGATCCTGTCTTCTATTGGGGAACCTCTGCTTACAGTAAAGAAAATATAGCTTGCAAATATATCTAAATTTGTATTGTGAGCTTCCTCATTACAAACCACGGCACAGATGTTCAAACTGTCGAGATGTTTTTAATAGAAACACAAGGAAGGAAAGAGATAATACACACTCTTAGCTTGTCATGTGTTTTCAAATTAGATTTAGATTTTGGATCTTCATATTACAGACTGCTACTTTCTCAAGCACAAAAAGCCCCCTATATACAGTAGTTTTAAATTTAGTGCCTTAAACTTTAGTATAATTCAATTTATATGTACACGAATGTTTGTCTTGCCCACCTTGTAGACCTCTCCGAAGGATCCTCTTCCCAGCAGACCCAAATTAGTGAAGCACTGACTAAAATAGGACTGCTGTTTGCTGGGATCATATACAGAAATTGAAGGGGGGGATTTACTAAGGGAACAAGACAGGGGTGTCCAGGGGGATGGATGTTCGGGAAACATCCTGCTCAGAGGGGGACATCCCTTTGATGGTGGCAACGGGGGCAGAGAATATGAGAGCCGGGCAGGGGAAGAGTAGGATGAGTTGGACGTAGAGGAAGAGGACAAAGGAGGACGGCGTTTTTTGAGGGAGAAGGACCGCTCTGCATGGGAGAAGTGGGTTGGAAGAGGGAGAGCCACTCTGGATGCTGTGGTTTCCACCGCCACCGACATCGTGAAGGGACTTTGTCAGGTCCTTTTTTTAAAGACAGTGACCTGCAAGATTAAAAAGAAAACCTTTTAACACCTGCAGTCTGGGATTCTGGCCCATTCATGCCAGAACCTTAAAAAAAGACTTTATATTTAAATGTTCCCCTTAAACATCTTTATTTAATCCCCCATTCATTTGCGACAAAATTTGACATAATAGAGAATGCAAATCAGGCACACACAAAAATATGTGTTGTTGACGTTGGTGAAATTAACCAAAACTTGAATTGTCTTGTGTCTGAATGGTGCTTTATAAAAAAACTATTTTTACTGGCACTATGCTGCTGCAAAATGTATGATTTATTTTCAAAGTAGGCTATTTACATTATTAATTCTCACAAACAAAAGGTGGACTCAAATAGGTTTGTTCAAAGTTCTAGTACTTACCAAGCATAAATAGCCCACTGTGGGAAAAAAAAGGGTCATTTAAACCTATTAAAAATTATGATCGGCTCATTTAGACCTAATGAGACGTTTATTATGTGTACCTTTATTATGAGGCTCAAATATGTTTTTGGCTCCAAACTGATTTTTATGGTGAGGAAGGGGGGCAAAATGGCTCTTTAGATACTTCAGGTTGCTGACCCCTGCCCTAGTCACACCCAGTGGTCACAATAAGAGAAAACTTAAATCTTAAACATCCTGTTAGACATGTTGTCTGGTACCAGTATCAGTACCACAGCTACAGACGTCCAGATGCAGAACAAATCTGCTGTATGTTAACGTAGCTAGGTCAACTGAACAAGACACCCCACACGTCTGACAACGTCAGTCCTAAACAGTAACAATCAACGCTATTTCAGTTACTTTGCAGAACGATCTTTGGCGAGCGTTAATATTGTTCCAAGCAGCAGGTTAGCATTATTTATTCTTTGCCATCACTGACAAATGTCACCTCTTCAAAACATATTTTAGCTAACGTTAAACTTAGGGCGAACCCAGAACACACATAACCTAGCTAGCTTACCTTCAGTCAAACACGTTATCAGTAACGTTAACGTATTGTAACTGACAGTTTGGCTTTCGGTAAAATAACATTAATTCACGTAACGTTAATATTATCGCTTACCATAATCCAGTATTAACGACAGTCTTCGAAACAGAGGGTTTAAGATTTGCTGTGTCCAAGTCAAACTGTGCGTTTCCCCTTCTGGCATGTAAATACCTCGCGCCAAATTCTGAAAATTATACGCAATGCTGCGTACCTGTTGTCCGTGAATACAGAGTGCATATCTGAATTGCGCAATATACGCGAGCAGTGCAGTCTGGGGTTTTGCTGCACAACAGGGGCTGGCGCAACTGGCTAGCTAGCTGACCACTTGAAATGGTAACTTTATCTCTATCATCACCTATTTTGTGAAATTGATGCCTAGATGCAAGCCCTAAATTAACGCTAAGTGCGTTGTTATAATGTATCAACGCTAAAATAAGATGTGATAAGCTGTTAATTTCAGTTTGTGTTTGCTAGCTAGCTAGCGCTAACCATGCTATGTTAGCTTCGCCCTCCCATTTAACTTGCTTTATGCTAACTAGAGGTGTAGCTAGGGAGATTATTTATCTTGCTTGGCTAACCTTGGAAGTGATGTAGTGTGTTAGCCACCTAACCCCGTCAGGCTAGTCAGATAGCTTAACATATAACGTTAACTGTTATTGTCAGAGCTAGCAGTAACGGTGTCTCGTAACTTAACCTGATCCTTATCCTAATTTTAACAAAAAACAAAACAATACAGAAGGCTGTTTCGTGTTGGCTAATTTCGCGTTAGCTCAAACGTACGTCTGCTTGCCATTGGACACTGTGTTGCTAGCACTGGTGTAGTGGTGCCTGGAGAAGAAAGTATACTCATAATTTATGCCCCTAATGTTTTTTTTTTTAAAGTGGCCCGTCCAGCAAAGGATAAGCGCCCTTTTTAAACAGTGACTTGTTTTAACCAGTGACATGTTAAACTACTCTTGCACATTTATTCAGTCTAAAAATGGAACTGTAGTAGGCCTATATCCAAATTGTCACTTCACTTCTGCTGCTTGATTTAAGGGAGTAAGGAGGCTTACTATGAATTTAACATTAGCCACAACAAAGGTGTAGATTTTGCAATCAATACTGGCGCACAGTCAGACTACAGGGTGAGACAGTTACATAATTAGACATTTTAAGTGAACTATTCCTTGTTCCTTTGTCCATCCACACCTTTAGTTAGTCCATGGGCCAGTAGTTGCTTTTGTAAATAGTCTCTTGGAGTAGCTGATTTGAAACAGATAGGATCAGAGGATATTTAGAAGTGGGTATACTTAATGCAGACTGAAATGTATACTTGCGTATACCCTGCACTACACCACTGTTTGCTAGTTTATGAGTCAATGAAATGTCAGTAGTGTTAATTCATTATTTGTAAGGCTCTGCCAAAAATTCAGGGGTTTAAAGGGTAGAAAAAAGTTTGTTAGATTGACATCTACCATCTTTAAATGGCCTGGTGAGATGTCTTGTCAAATAGGGTTGTTGCCGGTAAAGCTGGCTATAATGTCACATTATTAGCTATCTTGTTTGATCCCATTTTAAGTTGAAAGTCACATTTTTTTGACCCAACATCTAACCCTCATCCTGAAGATAAAACAAAAATCATGCCTGCTTTTGACACATTCTTTATGCACAATTCTCTGCCCACTTTCCTTCAGGACGTGTTTTTAATGATCCGGCGTCACAAGACCACAATCTTCACAGATGCCAAGGAGTCCACCACTGTGTATGAGCTGAAGCGCATTGTCGAAGGAATTCTCAAGAGAACACCTGAAGACCAGAGACTCTACAAAGTAAGTTCACAGCCAAATACAGAGTGAAAGTGATTTAGTGACACTAAATTAAGTCCATTAAGGACAAGCTGACATTAATTTGAGCATCCTTTGCAAGTCACTTTATGGCATGGGGCTTAACTTTCCCACATGGTGACAAAAATATTCTAGAGGGGCGCCCGGTGGCTCAGTCGGTAGAGCAAGCGTCCCATATACAGAGGCTATGTCCTCGCGCAGCGGACCTGGGTTTGATTCCACCTGTGGCCCTTTGCTGTATGTCATTCCCCCTCTCTCTGCCCTGTTCCCTGTCCACTCTTCAGCTGTCCTGTATATAAAGGCACAAAAGTCCAAAAATATCTTTCAAAAAAAAAAAAATTCTAGGGAAATGTATTGATATTCACACAGGGAAATTCAACTATTTTGTGACATTTTCAACTTTTATTCCACAGGATGACCAGTTGTTAGAGGACAGCAAAACTCTTGGTGACTGCGGATTCACTAACCAGACTGCCCGACCTCAAGCCCCAGCTACAGTTGGTCTGGCCTTCCGCATAAACGGTATGTTTTTGTTTTTTGGTAAGTTTTTAGGATCGGGGATAATTTGTGTTTTTCCTCAGATAAGGTGATTTTCATAACAAAAACTTTTTTTTCTTCTGCTTTGACTTTTTTTTTTTTTACACCTTCCTGGGTTTGTAATTATTCTCTGAGTCTTACTTGGTTAGTTAGTCAGTAATTCTTTATGTGATTGTTGACATTTGTGCACTGTGCTTATTCATCTGCAGTGGCCCTTTAAGTGGTTGCTGTGGCAGTATACATGCCAGTAGATAACTAAGATTTTTAACTCCTTTAAATCATTAATTCTCTTGCACTGTTAAATATCAGTCTGTGGTGTTAAGTGCCATCTAATAGATATTTACTGAATGCAATCTTACTCTTTGTTCCACTGATCTCACCACAGCCTGCCTTGTCTTCTCAGTCTTTCTCCTGTTCTGTGTCCGGTGCACATGACTGAGTGCAGCTTGGGCTATTAAACTTATAGCAGAGTTCTGTAGTGATAAAAACCAAGATAGTGTTTTTTAAGTGCAGCTAAAGTTATTTATTTATTTATTGAGTGATTGGTTTTGCTCTCTTGTCTGCACTGGATTTGTCCCTGTGTGACTTTTGAACATTGCAAAATCTTGGTTGTGACTTTAACATGGATATTTCAGCTGTACTGTAACTTGGCTTTACATTGTAAATGAGTTTGCAAAGCACAAGACAACATAAGTGACACAGAAGATTAGTAGATCTCTAAAACTTGGATGTGAATTGGACTTTGAACAATCTATAAATGAAGTTGATGTGATTCAGGGTCACTGTATCCTGTGTGGGGATTCCTTTGGCTCCTTGTGAGATTGCATTAATCAGAGCAGTTATTAATTTCAAGCTTTGGAACATCTGCCCAGAAAGACTTGCAGCAGTCAGTGTTCACTGCAGCAACCTTGTGACATGACTGACGTAGCCATGTGCACCTCTGCTCTGTCACAATGGAGCTAATGTTTCCTTTTCTCCTCTGCCCTCCAGATGAGATGTTCGAACAGCTGCACATCGAGGCCTTTTCCAGCCCCCCAGAACTCCCTGATGTGATGAAGCCTCAGGACTCCGGTAGCACTGCCAACGAGCAGGCTGTGCAGTGATGACAAGGAGAGGAAACGAGCGATGGGGAGAAGGATGGAAGTGGGTGTGTGTGTGTGGATTCACTGCAGTGGAGAAGTAGCGGGGTGGAGGATGTGTAATATAATTTCATTTGATGGATTGGGACGTTGTAGGTAACCAAGCCTATCCATGTTACCTTCATGCTATCATCCCAGCCCCCAGCCCCCCTCCCCCTAAAAAAAAATTTTGCTTCATGAACCATTTTTAACTCTTTATGATTTCGACATCACACATGCAGTTCTGCTCCTTGATTGCTCTTAAGCGCCAACGTTTCAAGTGAAGAAATTGGTTTGGAAGAATGATTGTGTGTGTTTATGTATGTGTGAGTTATTATAATTATTATGAGTAATATTTTGGAGAAGGTGAAGGCGTAGTTGTGTGTGTCACAGTGCTTCACAAGTAACATGCATAGGAAAGGAGACTGGTGTCTGAACTGACAAATTGCATGAAGGAGTTCAAAACAAAGGCTTTATTTTCACAGAAACTGATTGACCTTCAACTGATAAGTTCCCTTGGTGTGATTCTCCCAGTTTTGTTGTACATTTCTGATGTGATAACCAGGAACGAAAGTCTTTAAAATTATTATGTTTAGTTTTTCTTGTCAGTTTTGTTTTTCAGATGGTTTCACTTGTCAGTTCTGTGTTGTACGTTTCATGCATTAAGACCAAAGCCAGTAGCTCTTCAACAATCGGGGTGTTTTTTTGGTCAAAGGACATTCTGTCTGTGGTATCCAGAATACACGGGAGGAGAGTTTTCTGGTGTTTAAACTTAAATTTGAAAATGCGTACATCACCACATGTCACCAACATCAACATGGCACCTTTTCCTGATCACACAAACATAGCCTGTAACTGTGAGCTTGCTTAATTAAAAGTTTTTCCTGTTTTGTTTTTTTACACTGCTGGCTGACTTTTATTTATCACACTGATTTGTGCCAATGATTATTAATAGAAGTAAGAAATATTTAAGGGTCACTGTTAAAGAAGAAAGGCGGGACTGTAGCTACAGCAAACCTTTCTTAAAGCTGACATTTTGACTGTTCATAGTAAGAAAACCACAAGTGCTTCTAATGACATTTGCAATGACTCTTTGTATTCAAGTGTCCCAATAAAAGGTGACAGTGTGAGCCAGAAGACACACTGAAAACTGTAAAACCAAACAGTCCATGAAATTTAGTCATTGTTCTGTTCACTATTTACACCGGTGCTTTTCCTACTGTGACATGTCAAGAAGTCTGCAAAATGTCTGGTATGTTTTTTGCTGGCAATTTGAGCACCTGAAGTGCAATTTTTATTTTTTTTAAAGTACAATTCATACAATACAGTATACAAGTCATACACATATGGATTCATATGATTTAAATGAATAAATATCTACAGCAAGTCAACTCTTTCACCCACCCCAGGTGGGTGAGTCATTATGGGTCCCAGGTTTACAGAATCACTTGCTGTTTAGTAATTAAATTACTCCTAAATTTATTTATCTCCACCAATATCAAAGCAGATAGCATCAACTAGTCATGTACTTTAGCTGCCTTGTGTAAAATGTACTGTAACATTTACTAGTTTATATTGTGCTTACATGTGATATTTTTTATAAAGTTGTTTACTCAATTACCTTAAACCAGTGGTCTTCAACCAGGAGGTCGTGACCCTGAGGGGGCCCCCCAAAATAGTTAAAATTTTTCAGCAAAATCATTTATATCTGGGAATTTTAAAAATTTGGACAAAAATTATATTGAGTAAACAAATTTAAAAGTAAACTCTAATATTAATGGGCAATAATAAGCTACTTTTTACAAATACGATAATGACTAAACACAAAATAGGTTTAAAACAGTTGGCTCGTCTTAAAACGCAATGTTTTTTCAAGTTTTTTAATTTTTTAATTTTTTTAATCTGGGGTCCCTGCTCGGTTTCTCTATTGATGAGGGGGTCCCTGGGCTGAAAAAAGTTGAAGACCCCTGCTCTGTGGAATGTCGCAGTATGCATCATATTGCAATGTAATCATATCGTGACCCATGTATCATGATGTGTATTGTATCATGAAGTCCTTGCTAATACCCAGCCCTAATTACAACTAGTACTATTGAAGAGCAAAACTACAAAATTCACCTTATAATTCATTTGTTCAATTAATGCATTTATTCAACACCTGAGTGAGTTTTGAGACATTGATGTTGATTTTGCTAATATTGCTGCCAATGTAGAACAACCTGTTCTTTATCTTGGAGAGAACATGGGTGGAAGAATATTATAAGATTTTTTAGAACACCAGCACAGTCAAAGTATCATGATACAAAGTGCTGGAGAGTGTGTGGAGCTGAGAAAGCTGACCACTTCCATGTGTTCTGGAGTTGTCCCTCCATTCGTACCTACTGGCAGGAGCTTAAGAAGTGTATGGATAAAGTATTGAAGATAAATCTTCCACTTACATTTGAGGTGTTATACTTGGGGATACTGGGCATAGACTTAACAAGATTCGGGGACAAATATATTTACAGAACAATGCTGATTGCAAGTAAAAAAGCGATTACCAGAAAGTGGTTGAAGAATGAGGTACCTAAGGTCGAGGACTGGGTTGAGGTCATGCACAATATATATGGGATGGAAAAGTTAACTTTCTCTGTGAGACT
>JAQFJA010000014.1:12047701-12062748 GCA_029874485.1 Naso brachycentron
TGTTCATTGAAATATCTCAGGAGAAATTCAGCTTTGTAGTTTATTTTAGGAGAGAAATGTGTTGAGTGACCGTAGATTCTGAGTTATGAGTGGACTTAACTTCTTTTAGGTCTGAAATATTCTATTTCTTCTGCTATATCATTTTTAGATCAGTTTAAAAATCAAACTAATGGCTGTTACATTTGCAGTCTTAGAAATCCAAATTAACAGTCACTTTCCACTCAACTGCAGATCTTAGTTCTGCAAGACGCTGAGTGACCAGGACCAGAATTTAAAATACAAATAAATGATTTGAACTGTAATTTTAAACAGAAATGAATACATTCCTCTTTAAAACAATTTGAGGATGCTGATGGATTTTGGTAGAAAAAATTGCACAGACATAAAGTGTTCTTTTATTTGTATATTCTGCTTATGTTACACTCTGCATCCTCCAGAACAGCGAAACAGTAAAAGCTGCTGGAAGTCCTGAAGAGATTAAAAAAAAAGAGAGAGAGATGCGATAAATGTCTTTCAGTCGCTCGGGTTTGCCTGTTAAATTTCAAACGTTTATGTCAAAGTGAAATCTTAGCAACGCTCGCCGTACTTTTCTTGTGAGGATGGGAAGCCACTATATATTCTTTCCTCTTTACCGGCGGCCTCAGTTTGTGAAATCAAAGGCAGCGCAGCTTCAGTTGCAGCAGGAGTCTAAATTTAACATCCGTCTGTGAGAAGTGAAGAGAATAGTTTTACTGCTTGTACACAGTCACTCCATTGACTTCAGTAGGGGCTCACCGCCTCCCAAAAATGTCCTGACTCACCAGAAAATTGGTTTTAATTTTTTAAACCGTGTGTGATTGCAATTTAGGGATAATATTGCAAAATAATTGGGGTGAAGAGGAGAGTGAAATCCCATTTTGCACCTGTCCCATTTTATAATAGCTGTTTTCTTTGGACTCTTGACAGAATAAAGGAGTAACACGCTGGCTGATATCTCAAAAAATACAATACTTTAATATTATTCATTTCAAAAAAGATAAAACTGAAAAAAACAAATTCTCTTAATTCTTTCAGTTTAAATCTTAACATGTGTCGAGATGAATAATTCTCAGTATTGCTACCAGTGCACGCATTTGACGGGGAAGTTTGAATTAGCTAAATGTATGACACACAACATAGTAACTGTAATTACAATTGTAAAAGAAGCATTCCGAAAACTTGTGGGAAATATTTCCAAAGTTTTGGAATATTTCTAAGCTGTTTGAAGACTGCATGGGAATAATTAAGGTGAGGGGACCTCAACTTTATGTTTCATTTCATTTAAAGCCAGACTCTCGCCAGAATTTGTTTCTTGGTTAGACAGTAAACATGTTTTCATCTCACTGCTGATTAGTAGAATAAGAACAAATGACTAAACATGCATCATATTAAAGTCTAAGTAACTTTTCTTTACTGCAGTCCTGCTCTATGCGATGCAGGGTTTAGTCCATATAAATTTGAAAGACTCAGTTACAGTATAATTATGGGGAGAGTAAACCTTTTTTGTGTTTTTTTAAAAAAATTATGAATATCTCCTTTTTGGTGGCAACTTTTCCGTTGCTTATTCTCTTTTTAGAAATATGCTGTTTTATTCATACTCATCAGGCTTGATTTCTTTCCAGCGGAGGGATATTGTCTAACTGTACGTTGTTCTCTTCTTCCTCTGTTACTTCAGTCACAGTAAGTTTACAAAGATTATGCTTTGTTTAAGGTTATGGTGCTGCACTTGGAGTACCTAATGGACAAGGGCCACAAAATCAGGGTAAATCCGCCACATTCACACTTTCTGTCTTCATGATCCTAGAAATTAATGCACTTTAGGAATTTCCACACAGTCCGAAGCTTTCGGCCGCAGCTCTAATTATGTTTTTTCTAGGGAAGAAACCTCAGAACGCAGGAGGTGTAGGAAGAATGCTGATGCCATCAAAAGGTAGAGAAAATATCTTCAGCCATGAATTCTTCTGTTCCTCAGAATATTTTGTTCTTCATTTTTTTTTTTTCCCAAGGTGTGGGTCAGGCACAAAATGGATACGGAGGATACCCCATGAAAGGAAGAGGTGAGTGATTACAGATTCTGCGCGACAGACAGATCTCATTTTACAAAAGCAATGTTTCTAATGTTGGTGTTTCAAGTGGAAATGGGGCGAAATCTAATAATTATTATTTCCAAACCACCAGGTGTGAAGTTAGAGCTCATTCTAACTACACACAACTTTTATATTTTTTATTTACATGTTGAATCTATTTAAGGTTATGGTGGAGCTGCTGGTGTGAACAATGGAGGAGGGACGAAAGGTAAGTTTCCCACGTGCATCCTATCAGAGATACATCACAGGTATTCTGACATACATGTTGTTGGATACAGCCCCAAAATTTTAACTTTTTTTTTTGTTTTTTACAGAAAATAATGAAGGAAAAATGTTTGGTGTGAATTACAGATATTAAATTCCTGGTGAAGTTAACTGTTTGAGTAAAAGCAAAGCAGCATTTAAATTTAATTTAGTTATTTAAGGAGACAACTAACAGTTTCAAATGGCTCGTATCATATTCACAATATTTTAAGGACAATGTTTAATCTTGTAGATTATATTGTGCTCAATTTTGAGTGTTTTGTTGATTGTGTATGTACAATCTTTGAATTGTTTAACATATTTATATCAGTAACTGCATCAGTCCCACTTTATTAAAAACTTTACCATCTTGCTTTAAGGCTACGGAGCGACCGCTGGTGTAACCGCTGCACAAGGCAGCAAAACACAGGGTAAGTGTTCCACAGCGGACCTTCCAGCTTTTAAAAATGATGGATTTTGTGCTGAAATGCTGAAAAGTTTACAAATTAGGCTCATTTTCTTTACTTGTTGTTTTAATCCAGGAGGGAGTCCAGCAGTTTTACCCAATGGAAATGGAGCTAAATCTAATGGTAGATGTAGATGCATCTCTCCACCATTTTGCATCCATTATTCCAAAAATTCTGATTTGAATAATTTTTTTTCCTTTTTTCTCTTTTTGCAGGTTATGGTGTTCAACAAGGCCCTGCCAATGGACAACAAATGAAAGGCAATGGTATGACTCTTATCACTGAAGGATCACACACACTTTCTCTTATACACACACACACACACACACACACATATATGGACTGGGAAACAACAATAGTCACCTTCTTTTTTTTAATGCGTTAGGTTATGGTGCACAAGCTGGTGGATATGGCGGACAAGGAACAAAAGGCAAAGGTATTTTAGATGTGATGATGTACTTGACTGTATTTGAAGTCAAAGTGCTTATTGTCACACGTACAATTAAAAGCAAACTTTCCTGTACAAAGAAACTCTTCTTTTGCCTTTTGCTATAAATGCTGTTTTACAATGTTTACAAAGTTAGAAAATATCAAAAATACAAAAAAATATATAGAGAATATTTATGAAGTGTGACTTAAAATGTTCAGCATCAATGCAACACAAATGTACAAAATCAGTAATAATGTTCAGCATAATACAAAATTTACAGTATTATACAGTATAAATACAGATTGAAACATCAAATAATAGTGCAATAGATGGGACTGTATACATGTATATGGTCTTGTTGACAATCTGTGCAAAACTACACACATTTGTGGGTAGTTGTGATTAATTATTAAATATTGTGGATTTAGTTATGAGGTGATTTAAGTCTGATATGCGTATGTTTTTTTATTGCTGGGACTGTGGGAATATTGGGTGCTAAAAATGGTCACGATCATGTGACGTTGCATGCAGATGCATGATTTAAATTCACTCACATTATTAATCCACAGGGGCTCCTGCTTCTGCAGCACCAAATGGAAACAGAGGCCCTTTTAAAGGTAAGATCATAGTTTTAGTTGTTTAATGAAGAAAAACAACCTGCTGTGTGTTCTTTACATTAGTGCTGGAAATATAGAGAATCTGTTTGAGGTCTTTTACAGTGACGCATCATTGAAAACTGTAGCACAGCAAATGAGTCTGTTGCTGTTTGTTTCTGTGACTGGCTTTTAGGTTACGGTGCAGCAGCAGGTGTTTCAAATGGAGCTAAACCCAGTGGTGAGTGACCATTAATAACTCCCTTTGTTTATTAACAAGTAATAATGTTAATTTATGTCTCTATGCATTGTTTCAAATACAGGAGGAACTCCAGCAGTTTTACCCAATGGACATGGAGCTAAATCTAATGGTAGATATCAATGCGTTTCTCCATTAGTTTGCATCTGACACAAATAAAAAAGTTTATTTCAGCTCAATCATTATTTGCTACGAAAGTCAAGTGGTGATCCTTTGCAGGATATGGTGTCCAAGCAGGCCCCACCAATGGGCAACAAATGAAAGGCAACGGTATGACACATCACCTCATTCAGGACGCACACACACATATGTTGAGAAACAACAACACTTGTAATTTAATTAATTTTCTCCATGTGGCAGGCTACGGTGCACAAGCTGGTGGATATGGCGGTCAAGGAACTAAAGGCAAAGGTATTTTAGATGTGATGATGTGTTAGAACGGATTTGAGCCCTGTGTGTAATGAGATATGCATGTTTTCGGTCTTAAAAATAGAACTATGGAAGATATAATAAATATAATGTTAAAATAATCGTTCTTTAGGTCAGGGAGCCACTGCTGGCCCATCAAGCGGCAATGGATTGAGACCAAATGGTAAGAGCCATAAAGTGGTAATGCTGTAATGTGCAGCATGATACTTTTAAGAGTTTTTGTGACATAAAACATGTCCATCTATTTGTTTGTGTAACTTGAACACGTCTCTGTGTTTAACAGGACAGGGGGGAGCTGGAAGTAAACCCATGAAAGGATTTGGCCGACCACTGTATGGAGCAGGTAACTCATTTTTTTGCCATCTAGCTGTCCAGGAAATACTAATATGCACTTTACGCAACATTGATACATGTGTGCATCTGTGATGTAAGGTCCAGGTGTGGGGATGGGAGCCTCCAGAGATGTTGCAGTACATCAGCTTGCCAGGAACCAAAAGACCCAAGGTGAGTGAAGGCCATTATCCAGCACTGAATCAGCACATAATACACCAATAAAAATGTCTGCATTTGTTCTTCCAGCATATGGTGGCAATGGATATAATGGCTATGGAGCTCAACCAATGGGAGGTGAGTCTTACACAAGTCAGCCTGTTTTGACATCATTTACCGAATGATGAATAAAAACATAAATTCTATTTGTTAAAATACGTGTGCACACTGTATTAATAGGCTACAATGGTGGTTATGGCAGTGCTGGTTTGGGTTTGGGACCTCGGTATGGAAATGGAGGGATGAGGGGACCGAAGCAAGGTAGGAACATCTAAACGTTAAAGAGAAAATGATATATCTTTGAATTTGGTTATTTTCATGTTTTCGGTTAATAATTATAATACAGCATTAATTGAATTTTAGGCTATGGAGCTGCAGCTGGTGCGCCAAATGGACAAGGTGCAAAACCTAATGGTAAACAACCAAATAATATCTCACAAAACATCACATCCACAAGAATTTAAGCAGGATTTGTTAAAACAATCTAAAATCATCATATTTTTTAAAGGTTATGCTGGAGTCAGAACGCCCTATGGGAATGGAGCCAGGTCAAATGGTGGGTCAGCATGAAAACAATGATTTATTCTTTTTCATTTTACACTATAAAGTTATTTACTCTTACCATTTGTGAAATTGTTAAGGTTATGGATACCCCAATGGTGGAGCCACTAAGCCAGCCAACCCAGGTAAATGTGCTGTCGCTGTTACAAACATAAGATTCTCAGCCAGGCGAACTGTGGACATCTTTGTTTTTCTCATTACTTTTAAAGAATATTTAAAGCAATATCCATCTCTGCTCCAAAGTTGTTACATAATTTGGATAACAATAACATAGTTTTCAGGAACAATAAATTTCTAGAGGTCAAATTAGAGAGTCTGTGAATCTCTTTTTGTGAAGCACAACCAAAGTTGTCAGCACAACTCTGATTTTACTTTACTCAAATATATTTTCGCAGGCTATGGAAATATTCCAAATGGGTATGGCAGCAAGCCTAACGGTAAGACTGTTTTTCAAATTTATTTATGATTCAAAATACTCTTGTTTTTGTGTCATTTTAATCAGAATATAAAGTAATTTGCTTTCGTTACTGTGTTTCAGGATATGGAGCTGCCAAAGGAAGCGTAGTGAGACCCCAACCAGGTAATTAACATGTCAGTAAATGTAGTTCCAAAGAAAATGACATATTCGGTTTGGATATCATATATATTTTTAGTAATGACCTGTTTAATTCTGAGGTTATGGAACTGGAGCTGTTCCTAATGGATATGGAGCTAAACCCAATGGTAACTGATCTTAGTTAGTGTTTAGTGTTCAAAAATGTTCCTAATGTAGAAACATGTCCTGTCTTCAGCAGTGTGATGATAACTTTATGTAATGTTCTGTTCTTCCCGAGGTTATGGTGCTGCAGCCGGAGCTGGAGCTAGCGTTTCCAAAGGTTATGCAGCCAAACCCAATGGTAGCAACCTCTAAACTTTCAAATTTGCACCTGTAATACATAGTTTGTTTCTGTTACATATGGAAGATTTGAAAGGCCTAAATTAAAACATATCTAACAAAGAAATAAGAATGAAGTTCACACTGGTTTATGTATGTATTTTTTGTGAATGCATTTACTGTGTTGTAATCAAATCATAATAATAATAATAAAAACATGGTAAAATGACATCACCGGATCCGCCCCCAGGCTGTGAATGGAGTGTTGATTGCATCAAAATGAATCAAGCTGCTTTTCCTTAAAGCTGGGGCAGGCAACATCTGGAAAATAAGCTAGCTGTAGCATGAAACTCCTAAGGAAGCAACTCTGCTACACCCTCCCTTCACTGTTTTTCCTCTGGTTCATGTTTTATTTTGTTGTCATTGCTCTATTTTAAGACCAGTTTACACTATAGATTCATGATGAGACAAAATAGTTGCAGGGAAAGTTGAAATGGTGTAAACGGTAGTGCCTGCAACTCAGCTTGTCAAGTCACCAGAGGCCAGTTTTAGAACGTACCACACATCGCTTGTGTCAACAGCCAATCAGCTCGTAGCAACTCACTTGTCGCGAAGAAGTACAGTGTACAGCAGCCAATAGGAACATGCGCTAACTGAAATGACTCGCAATTAGCCGGAAATTCCCCATCACCTCTGAATACAGAGTCAAGGAGAGATGCAGAAGTCTAGCGCTCTTTCAGACCAAATGAGTTACAATATGCTGAAAATTTATTATGGAATTTTTGCTCAATGACATCAAAGATAAAATGCCTACCTCAACTTTAAGTATTGACAGGCCTATGTTTTTGTCCTTTTAACATGTTTTTTTAAAAATTTATTTAATATTAACACGAGAGAGCATGTACATTTAGAGGGAAAAAAAACATAATAATCTCATTTGTTTTTAACGTTTTCCTTGTTTTGATTTAAGCATCTTAAATCTCCCATAATTACCATTTTTGTTGGCTTTCTGTTATATTTTTTCTCAAGGTCATGGAGCCCAAAATGGCGCTGCACTTGGCGGATTTGGAGGTAAACTAATGATACATTTGACCAATCCAAAGCACATTTATTTTTTAAATTTATGATGAGTAATTTATCAATAAGCTCTGAGTTTAATTGTTAAATGTTAGGCTAATCCTTTGATGCTTGTGTCATGGTAATATTATTCATAAATTGTAAATGGTCATTTGCAGGATACGGAGGGCCAAGCAGCGGCTCAAAACCTCAAAATACTAAAGGAACTGGAGCAGTGTCACCAAGTGAAGGTGCTGTAACACTTCAAATCACAACGATTCTGCATTATGCCGCATATAACTCATATGATGCTTGTAACATCCAGACTGAACCACCCTCCGGAAGAAAGTACGGGCAGGAAATATTGATGTCATGAGCCAGCAAAAATGCAAAAGTTGCAAATTTGAACATTTTTTTTGTCAGGACTTTGTTTATGAAAATGTTGTTTCACTATGCCGATCTTGTGTCAGCTTTATCTCTTGTGTGTCATTGTGTTTTTCCTAGTTTTCCATTAATATTTAATTAATATTTTTCCCCACACATTTCTATTCGGTTCTCAGGTTATGGCATGACGCCAAACGGAAAGGGTGCAGGTGCGTCCAGTGGAAAGGGCTTGAAAGGTGGAGTTCTCTTTCCTGAGCAGCCGACTGCAGCACCAGAGGGGGATGTTAGCCCTCAACAAGCAACAACTCCAGGTGCAGCGCCTGTTGCCCCTGAGCCAACAAGTGGAATCCTTGTCATGGTGACACAAGAAAAATATCAAAAGCTGCCTTCACCTGTGCCACAAGGAAAAACCTACAAACAGACACCACTAATCCCTCAGGCTACACCAGAACCAGCTCCAGTGACTCCTCAGGGCAAAGATCCAGAACTTGCACCTGAGCCCACGCCTGAACCAGCACCCACAGGTCCGAATGCTGCCACATCTGGTCCTGTACCAGCAGTTCCTCAGAGTAACCTGGCACCAGAGCCGGCAGAAGATCTACCTCAAGGCAAGTACCGTAAACCTGAATCTGGTATATATATTAGTAGAATGTCCCTTTAATTGTAAAAACTAATTGTGTAGGCCTATTATAAGTTTGCGGACATTATTGATGGTTGCTGTTCTGCTGTTTGCTGAATGAGAAATTATTTTAAATACAAAATTTGGGTTATGTCCACAATGAATATATACGCAAAGTAAATATTCCATAAATATTTTATGAAATTTCTTAGATTTTCATTAAAAAAAAGAAAAAAGTTTTTGTCACCATGGTTTGGCAACACGTGGCATAGTGTTGGGATATTTGAAAAATCAAGAGTGGTCTACAAACTGTTCAGTTTTCAGGTACTTGCAATATAAATGTTGTTCATGTAGTCTCTCATTGCATTACTTTTTTATCGATATTTGATTTTTTATAATGTGTTGTTTCTGAGTTTGTACTCTGTGGTTTGACTGTATACCCACGTTGTAACTGGACTCGAACTTAAGAGTCTGAGATTTGTGTATTTTAACTATTGGGAGATTAGCAGTAATGAAAAGCAAACATCTAGTAAAATAATATGTGTACATAAATATTGAAATGTATGGCTTTTAGGTTATGTGACTGGAATTGCTGTGCCTGAGCAAAAAGGTGCAGAGGCCGATGTTCTTTTGGGGGTGGATGGTACCAATGAATGGGATGCTGCCCCTGAAAGCACCACACCGCTGAAAACCAAAGTGGTTCCTGAAACAGTGGCAGCTAAGAGTACAAGCAGCATCAGCCCTGAAGAAGCACTGGCTGTGGGTGTGCCTGAGGTCGCACCAGAAGAAGCTAACATCAAAAGTCAGCCTGTGGCAGGACCTGATAGGCTCGGGGTCAAAGGTCTCCCTGCAGGAAAAACTGGGGCAACTGGTAAACTAAATCTTGAGTTGGGACTGTCTAATAGCAAGCTGCATGTGTAAATGGTGTTTAACCATGTGTTTGTCCTCATTCTATATCTGTTGCAGAATTGTGGACAGTATGATTGTTCTGTCACGCTGCAATATTTGTGTTGTTTTAAAGGCTAAAATTCAGTCTAACTTGCCTGTAATACTTTGCCAATCCAAATACGTTCTTAATATCAATATTTAGAGATTTTCTATACTCATTAAAGTAAAGTTTGCTTTAATGTTTGAATAATAAATTGCAAAATCTGAGGGGGAAAAAGTATTAAAAAGCTTAAAAAAACAAGTATTGGGAGTGAATCCTGGCCAGTGCTCATGGTTACATTTTTTGTAACTCTACACATTTTCTTGCAGTTATAGACCTGTTTTGTTTTGCATGCTCTCTTCAGAGTTGTCTCAGAAAATTACCACAATCTTTCTAAATTTTAAAGTCACATTTTGGGAAATATACCTATTTGCTTTCTTGCTAACAGTTGACAAATCTGTCCATTACAGATGAAGCTAGAGCTAGGGAACAGTTAGCTTAGGAAATAATGGGAAAAGGGGTTAGCTTAGCATGTTAAACCACAAATTATCTTTTTTTCTTTTAAAGTTTTGGTTCAAATTAGCAAACAAGTTTAGGTGATATAACCTTAAGTGGTGCTTGCAGGTGAATTTTGTCACCTCTGGATAGAGCTAAGCTCACACCCCCCTGTTTTTAGTATTTATGTTAAGCTTATGTAGCACACATTTACTTAACAAAACATGTAGCTTGCATGTATTATTGAGCTTATTAAATTTGAATAAAAACAAAATACCCCACTAAATAAGAATACTCAGAAAACTAACTAACAGCCTGCTGCATGAAGCTTCATACTAATTTACAGACATGAGAAAGGTATTAATGTTTTAGAAAACTGGCAACAAGAAAGTGAATCATTTTACTAAAATGTCAAATTTTCACATTTGGAACAGTTTCTGAATTAATTCACAATATTTCCATTTTTAGACATGGAGTGTGTTTCTGTTGTGTGGTCCTGGTGACATAGTTGTTTTGTATTTCTGATGCATTTAGTGCATGAAGTGAAATTGAAATGTGGCTGACTGTTTTTGAGTTAATTATTACTATTGTTGTTTGACATTGAGTGTAACATTTCACAAAGACATTGTACATGGATCATTTCCATCAGTTCACCTTTCTCTGATTTTCAGAGAACGGAGGGGGATCTTCAACCTTAAAGGGACAGGGAGCTACACAAGCCAAACCAGGTAAAAACAACTGTCGCTCTCTCTCTCTTTTTTTTTTCGCACAATAAATAACCTAAGAGTTGTCTCTGTGAATTTTTTGACATTCACTACCATCTTGAGTTGTACTGGTAATACACTTTTATATTGGTTTTCTAGATTGTGGGCCATCAGGAGTACCAAATGGACAGTGGATGAAAATACCTCGACCTGGTAAACTGAGAGCATTGTACTTTAATACTTATGTGTATTGTTTACTGTGTTCACATTGTTTTGTGATTGTCATTTAAGCTTATAATGCTGGCACCGGAGCACCCACTGGCACAAACACAAAAGGTACTTGTACAATAGTGACTAAGTTCATTGTGCACAGAGTATCTTTCATATAATAATGGTTATTGTTTGTTATTTATGCATGATTATTTATCTTCTTTAAATTTGTTTTAAGGTTATGGAACAGGAGCTGGTGTTCCCAATGGCTATGGTGCTAAACCCAACGGTAAATCCACTTAATTTGTCATTTTCAATTTCCTGAAGTGTTCACAATGGAGTATTTTGCAGATGATAATTAAAACTTACTGTAGACTTGATTATTACATAAACACAGACATGACTGTAAGTCTGAATGCTGTGATGTTGTTTCATTGTTTAGGATACGGTGCCAGTGCAGGAGGTTATACAAATGGAGGAGGATCTAAAGCAAACAAACCAAGTAAAGAGTCTGCTTCATGTTTTGTGTGAAATGCATATTTATTTGTACATTTCCCCCAAACTATTGTATCATCAAACCATTTTAGAAAATACCTTTTCGTGAAGTACACAATCATTTCTGCTTCACGACAAACAATGTTTCAGTTGGTTATTATCACATCATGTCAGCCATGTTTCTTGAGATGAGAGCAAGTTCTAATGTTCGAAATTCAAAAATTAAAATTCATGTTGCACCAGTAATTGGTTTATTACCATTCATCTGCTTGTTTATGTTTCAAAATGTGAAGGAAAGGATGCATATGTTTCATTTAAGTTTTGTTTATCTAAAGGTTATGGAGCAGGTGGCTACACTGTCCCTGGAGTCAGCAATGGATATGGAGCTGGTACTTTTTCTGTCAATTTAAATATGTTCTTTAATTATTTTGTAGTTTCCTCTTTCACTTATCTTACAATTAAATTATTTTGAGATTTTCCATAATAACTTTGGCTTTATTTTTTGCAGGATTTGGATATCCTTATGCGGGGAAACCTCAGCAACCTGGTGAGGTTTTTTTTGTTTTTGTTGGTTTTTTTTCTCAACTGAAAGCAATTCATCGTCAGGAAATTGTCATAATTATAACTTCTGTGTAATGTGTTCTGTGTGTTCTCAGTTTATGGACAAGAAGCATACCTTGGAGCTGGATATGGAAATGGAAATTCATACGGAGGTGCATTTTAAAAGAATTTGCTTTAAACATGCTCTTTTAAACCCCATAAGCTAATTATATTGTTATCCTACAGTAGCCTTTGGACGAAAAAAAGAAAATCTTTGAAATATTGTAGTAGTCTGAGTTTAACTTAAATTTTGGAATTTTGTCTCAGGAAAATCGGGTCTTGGTGAAGCAGGCAAGTCCAAATCAGGTAAGCCTTAATGTCTACATTGGGTGTGTTAAAGAACTAGAGAGTGAGAGTATACAAGTAAATAGATTGTATATTTCCGTAGTTGCTTTAGGAGCACTAAGGTAATTTATCATGTCTTTTCTGCAGCGTATGGAAATGGCTATAACACTGGTGTACAGCCTGACTATGCAAGTAAGTTCAATCTTATGAATTGTAGTTGAGAAAATCAGTTTTTACACAATTTCACTATTTATGAATTTCAGTAAAGGTCAATATTTTCTCTTTTTCCAGGTCTTGGCCAAGGTGTCACTCCTGCTAATGGCAAATCAGGTATAATACGGGTTAAACCTGGGGATACTGTTAAAGATAAATTAACATAGCATTAAGTAAGTTAGATAAAGAAGACATGGACTTTGAAATTTATTATTGATTCTACAGGTGGCACCAAACAGACTCCTTACAATGGAGCCCAAGTGGTTCCAGCTGGACTGGATGGTAAAACAAAGTCATCACAAAGAAATATTATAAAAGGTGTAATGCCAGTAGATACAATATTCAAACATTTCTCATGTGCTCATGCAGGAACGAGCCAGTTTGAGCCTCAGGCAGCCGGCCTTGGTCCAAATGGAAATTTGGGCAGCATGTATGGTGGTATGTGTAACTTTATTTCTTTCAAATCTTTATGAACACAAGGAAATTCAGTAGGATGTAACACAGCAAACCCAAAACTTTCTCTAATGTTAAAGGAATGGGCAGCTTGCCTTTTGGTGGTCAGACTGCAGGAATGGGTGTGAAAAAATCTAACACTAAGTACGGTGAGTGCCAATTGGTTGAATCAATTCACTATGAGGAAGCTTTGAAAGTAAAATATATTTATGTCATACTTATGGCTGTATGTGTTTCTAGCCTCGCTTTAATGTGCAGAACTCTCAAATGATATTAAACTCATAAAGTAGGTTCATTTCTCGTTGTTTATATGTTGGTCTGCATTACTGTCTGCTCTCCCTCCTCACTCTGATTTAGGCATTGGTGGGTTACAGTTCGGTGGACAACCCCACAGTACAGGGCTTAACGGCGCAGGACATTATGGTATGTCTATGATATGCTTCTTTTTGGTCTGTTTATGTCAACACTATATGATGATCTTTTTTCATAATGAATTATTTAAATTTTCTTTAGTCACTAACATTGAGGTAGTAACAATATCAGCATATTCAGCTATCTCATATCACAGGCCTGAGATTTGTAAAAATAAAAAATTTAAGTGCAAAGTGTTTTTATAGAGAACAAAAGGAAAACAAAACAAAACGAACAACCGAACAAAAGACAAAAATATCTTTTATGCACAGGTGCAAGTTGTTCTTGTCAGATCCCCTTATAAAAATACATCTAATATATAATACATATAATTCATTTAAACAATGAATTATAAATAGGCCAAGGGATCATTTAATTGCATTATGCCACTTCCCCTCTGAATTAAGTCACTAAGATCACTGGGTAAGTGAGTTATCAGCGACTGCCATGTATTAATCAAATTGGACTCATTTCCTTTTATTTTAGTGCTGAATCTTTCAATAAGAAGTACTCTGAGGACTTCTCTGTATCATTGCGTAACAGATGGTGGTTTTTCTTTAACCCAGTTTAATAAACATTTTCTTGCTAAGAAAAATTGCTTATCTAACAATTCTGATATACATTATGGTCTTGATCAACCATAAGTTCTTTAATTCATACTCTTTGTGTTGATCAAACGTATATACTAACATATCTGCTTAGAAAAGCCCCCTAAGAATCAATAAAAGGATGAATGGTCAGTTAATTGAGTCCCAACTGTTTGTCTTAAATATACCCAGGTTATGGTGGAAGCCCCTACAGGCCTACTGGTGCGGGCAAATCATCTGGTAAATATGGTAAGCACTAGAAATATGTTACATTTCAAACTAATGTGTAGAAACATGAGTACCTTTTTAAGCAAACCAGCTAATCCTAGCATGTTGATATTATCCTCTATAGACTGAGCCACAGAGGTCTTATGTTTAGCATGAGATATTGATGATATTAATTCATTATACATTCAGGTGGTCTTGGTCCCGGCATGGGAGGCGACCCTGCACCTGCAAAATATGGTCAGTGTGTTGGCACAAATAGTTTTAATAGTTTAGTCTTCTCTAGAGCAGTCATTCCGTGAATAAACAGAGGAGAAATAAAATCCACAATCTTTATTTGCCTGTAAAAAACCGTCATTGAGCATCGATGATGAGAGGTCATGTGATCTTTTCCTACTGTTTTCCTCCATCTCTGCTCAGGATACGGTGGGTTCCCCACTGGTGGGCAGTTTCCGGGTCTCGACAATAATGGAAATACAGCCGGCAAATACAGTGAATAATTTGTTCTAGTACATTAGTACTTTCTAGAAACATCTCCTCCTTTTTACCTTTTATTATTTCCTTTCTTCCTCTGTTTCTGCATCTCTACTACAGGTTATGGAAGAATGCCTTATGAAGCTCAACCAGCACCTCAAATCAAATCTACTAGCAAATATGGTAAAGTTATTTGAATTTGGTAAGCTAAAGTAGACATTTGCTGGAGTTAACTTTATTTTCACCGTACAACAAAAAGCTAATAAAAGACTTGAAACATGGAGACAAGTTTAGCCTGAACAAAACCCACAACCAGCACCTCTAAAGCTCACTAATTTACAAGTTAGATCTTGTTTGTTTGATCCTTACAAACACTCATGTGTTAACATGACAAATGA
>JAQFJA010000014.1:12114876-12126304 GCA_029874485.1 Naso brachycentron
CGGGCAAGGAGGGTGGGATGGAAATAATATCCTGAGTTTAAACAAAAGTATTAAAACTTTTAAAGGGATGAAAAATAGAGCAACTAGGTTAAAAAAAAAGCTTCCCCAATGTAAATTTATATGAAAAATGTGGGCCTATTAAACACATAATTGGACTTAACTTAACCTTGTAAATGTGATCACACGCACAAACGTAAGCGCATGAATACACACCTGAGGGGATGGGTGGTGGAGCTTTGGCCTCTAAGAGAGGACTGCGGACAGGTGTAGGGGCTCGTTTGCAGGCCTCAGCGTCCCCGTTGTGAAGAAGCAGGTCGATTATCTCCTGCGTCCATGTAGTCCCTGATGCCCAAAACCACGGAAAACAAGAAGTTGAATGAATAAGATTCCATCCATGTATTGAATCTCAGCATTTTGTGGAGAAATCCCAATTTACACCCGCAACAAAAAACAAAACAAAACACATTAAGTCCTAGAATTGTATGTTTTCCATCTGCTGCAATTTTGTTGCAAATGTTCACACTGTTATACACTGTATAAATCTAAGAATACTTACATTTACACCTTACTGTTTATTCTATGTATTACCACCACATGACTAAAGGTCAGTTATGGGTGAATTTGGTCCCCTTTGTTAACTGTTTTGGAGGCAATAAAGGGGAAAAAGGAAGAGTGACAGCCTTCACTCCAGCAGATAATTGGTGTACTGCTGATGTGAGGAATTTCTTTTAGGTTATCTTTCATTTGCTGTTTGTTTTGTCTGCTTCACTGAATAATGAGGTTTTGCATCAGTGGTGGAAGAAATATACAGATACTTTACTGAAGTACACATGCACAGCTGTGAAAGTACTCCATCACAAGTTTCATCAGATAAATGTTTTGAAAATGTGTAGGTCTGAAAAGTTAACGTAGGCCAACTGACAATCTAGACTTATTCATGTGAGTGTTATACAACTATATATTATAATTGGAATATTATTAGGCTGCTGTTAAACAGCATTTTGCCATATTGTCATGCTTGTGCTTATTTGATCTATTGAAGGCTACAGGCTATGACCTATTGGTGAGGAAAATCCTCAATAATTTAAAATATTTGATCTATATTACTGTAGGCCTATAAATTATAAAGTTGCAGGAAATGGTCTCCAGTAGCCTAAAGTACTAAGTTATTTCTCACTGCTTTTGCAAATTGTATGAACACTCACAGGCACAAAAAGCAGCTGTTCACAGAACATTACCTGCTTTGGGGTAGGTGGCGATGAGGAGGTCTGAGGGGTCCGGACGGAAAGCCCAGATGGAGTCCCAGCCCTCGGCCGTGGGCTTGGTGAGAGGAACCCCATTGACTGGAATAAGAGGGAAGCGATACAGGGAACTCCCGGCCTCTTCAATAGCTCGGTAAAAAGTCATCTGTTCCTTGTCTGACATGACTGACACTGTCAAAAGTTTACTCAAACAATGAAATGGTTCATGCGAGGTCAGCACGGTGGTCCTTCTGCAGCAGCTTCTCAGCTGACTTTGGTCCTTTGTCCAGCGCTCACACTTTATTTGCTTTGCTGCATAATAAATTCAAGCTGTGCAAATCTCTCCCTGTTTGACAGTAAACCACACAATCTCTGTTTATATGTCCTTGCCACAGTGTCTCCTCCTTGTGAACTCTTGATGTCTTGGCTTTCCGCCTAAACCCTCTCCCTCTGAAGTCAAAAACAAGTGCGAGTGCTTCAGATGCTCTAAAATGTTTTGTCCTCCCTCTCTCTGTCTTAGTAACCTGGCTGTCTGAGCACTTGAACCATGTTCTTGTCTGCCTGTGATCACTCAAAATTTGAGTTTGAGTTTCAGACTAAAGTGCCTTTATGTAACACTCCAATTATGTATGCTCCACTCCACTTTTTGCTTAGCTACCTTATCTGTTTCTTCATCTGCTTCTTCTTATCGCATCTTACTTGCTTCCTATGTGATTTAAGGAATAAACTAGGAATGATCATAAAGGAGCTCTATCTGCAGATATAAACTAGGCAAACTTGACAGGAAAGCAAACAAAACACTGAATTCATTTACTTATACATGTTTAGTTTTTTCTTGATATTTGACAAAGTAAATTGCTGTGTCACAGTGAGAGATCTGAATGTGTGTTAATAGTTATTACATAGAATACTAACTTTTGTGGAAGATATATTTAAAAAAAAGTTCCCCAGCTGAAAAACATTTTTGGACCCAAACAAAACAGCTCTGATTGACTGATAAAGATCTGCCACTTTGTTTTCTGTTTGCACATAAATGCAAGCATGTGTGTATTTTCTCTGGAAATAAGCTCAGCTCCACAGCTGCCTGAAACATAGTCCTCATTGCAAAACAAAAGACTACTTGTATATGATTTTTTTTAAAGTACAAAATTGTCCCATTGGAACAAAACACCCACAGAGAAAATGTGTTTCAGGTTACAGATTTATAGCACCAGGTTTACAGTTTACCTGCACTTACAGCAGCAGCCTGTTGCTGATTTAGAATAAGTTTGGCATGACTGTTGCTCTAGCTAACATGCTAACAGGCTATAATTCTTGATATTTGTTAAACTTGCAACAGGCATTTGATTGGCTATAAGTGGAGAGACCACAGTTATGAAAATGTCCTCATGAAATAACATTAGACTTTAATAAAGTCTCCTTTATGTAAATGTCTGTAATAAAGTAAATGTAACAAATATTTAAATTTTGTGTTTGTATTTTAAGTTCATATCTTCAACCAGTCGGAGAAGTTCCAATAAATCTGTATATGCATTTAAACAAGATTTTAAAAAAAGATCTGTAACAACACCCTGATTTCTTATAGTTAGTCTACAGTAGGCCTATTTCTTGAAACAAAACAGCAGCAAAACAAGGCCCATTAATAAAACAACAGTGGGAGACCATTAAAGATTAAGACAGAGAGTGATAGTCAGTTCATCAATAATCTTTAATTAAAAACATTACACTCAGAGGGAGTGTGATGTCATTCTTTGAGCATGAAGCCTTTTCTACACTATATCTTTAGAGGGCATAATAATTTATTAACTTTACATGTTTTTGTTTAATTTAAATTTTTCTCTCATTATTTGGTCTTGCGCCCCTGGCTTGTTGTTGTTTACTTAAACTGTATAAATGCTGCACTGTTTTTTAAATTGCAAAGTTGTTTTACATGAGCAATTGTTCAATAAAGAAGAAAAAAATTGAGATATATAATATTGATAAAAAATATTGATATTGAGCCTTTAACAGGAACTGGTTTGTATGTCTGACATTTCACACCTTGTTGGAAAATGCTCTGGGGTTTAGAGGCACAAAACATTTTAGCAAAAAGAGAGTAGCCATAGGCTACAATAAAAAATTAAGTTACTATATTCTCTGGAAAAGTCACTAAGGTAAGATTAAAAACAGCCGATCAATCATTTCCATAGTTAAAGTGAGATTTATTGTCTATACATTTGAAATATTGCAGAAATACACAAGGGAGAGAAAAGATGGTGAGGAGCAGATTTCTAGGGAGATACTACAGATGATGGGGGCTTGTTGCAGATAGTCTCTTTATCTAACTTAATTTAAATGGCCCCCTTATAGCATATCTTAAATAAAGTGCTTTAAATATGTTCTATGATGTTCGTTACAACTGTTATAAACTGCATAGATTGAAACATGGAGTAGGCCATAAATGCACAAAGAGCCTGTTTTTATATCTTACGGTTACTTCACAAATGCTTTTTTTCCATTTGACTGTAATGTTCAGGTAGACAAATGTTCACTTGCTTTTTGAAGTTGTATTTCTATCCTCAAACAATAATTACTAGAACAAATCTCTAACTCTCCTCTTTAAACTTTTTCATTTGTGTTCCCTCTCTTTACTCTTTTATTTATTTTGTCTCTCCGTTATCTTGTTCCGTTTGGTTGCTCAATCCATTCTTAGAATGTGGCATTTATGTTTCTGGGAAGCTGACGGATCAGACCCACATTAATTCAAGCTGAAAAGAAATATCTTGCTTCTCTTTATGTGTTTTACGGTAGTTTTCTCTACAAGCGGAAGTCGGCGTGACAACTTCCTTGGAAACAAGAAGCTAGCTTCTCGGTGTTAGGCAAAGGTGTAGAATGTTTAGCTAACTGCAGTCGCCGGAAATGCTTTCTGAATCGCTTAAACGTTTTAATTTATTTTGTGCAGTCATGGGTCGGAAGTTGTAACGTAACGACGTGACGTTAGTAACCTTAGAGACGATTCCAGCAAGCTGGAAGTTAACGATAACGTTAGCAATGTAGCCAGCTAGGTTTCGCATAGTTTGCAGCACCATGTCTTTTTGACGAAATGAATTTCTGCCGGTGGTCTCGTGCCGTTCAAATTTTTATCGTCTTGTGTGGAAGTTTGACAAGGTCAGTTAACGTTACAGAAACAGGGGTTACTTCAGGCGTTGACGTTAGCCCCACTGATGGGCGGCCTGTCAGCTCAGCAACCCCTGCTCCTGGTGGTATCGTCACGAAGGCGGTGGACTTCACCAGTGTGAGCACCCCTGAGGCGGTCACTGTGGCCACCACTCAGGACTTCACTCTGGACTCAACTGCAGTCACAACGCAGACTGTGTCTGAAGCTACCACTCTTGCCACTGAAACTCCGCCTGCAACAACCGCCCAGCCTGTCCTGACTTCAGGGGGTAACTTATATCTGCCTACTGTGTCTCCTGCTGCAATCTTTTGTTTGACCGAGTTAGCTAACTGGTGCTAAAATGCAACATAACCCATCAAACTGTCCTCCACTGTTTATGGAAACTAGTAGAGCCCAACTGATACATCGGTTTACCATTCTTATTCGTCCATTGCAGATTAATTGATATATATCAGTATTGGCATAATTGTTCTCAGATAAGTGTGCATATTAAAACAGTTTTTAAGGCTTAAAAAATACTTGGGCTAGTGATTTTAAATGGTGTAATCATGTAATTTGTCCAGCAGAGGGCAGTCCATCATTTAATCGGTAATAAGTGAAGCGTTTACTGTTTGATGCAATGATGTTTGGAATAAAGTTTGCTGGATATCTTGCTGCCATTACAAATCTTTGTCCTGTATTTGATAACCACATTCAAAATATTAAATATAGAATATTGTCTGATTCACCGGATATTGGAATTTTCTTACTCCCTAATATTGTTTTTGGCATTGGCTCCAATAATCCCATATCGGTCGGGCCCTAGAAACTAGACCTCACTTGATTTTATCCAACTAACTATTTTTTGTATATCTGTGGCTGCCAACTCTGTCATCTGTCTTTAGATACCTTGTGGTATAATGTAATCTTACATTCTCATGGGAGATGTGTAATTCAAGCTTGTTAAGGTAAACTTAAATGTATTGTGGATGGAAAAAAATTAAATAAATATTGATTAAAGTATACATCACAAATATTAGTATACAGACTCAGCTGACAATTTTGGCTATTTCCATTAAGATGTAGGTTGTTTCCAATTAGATCAATGATCCAAAACAGTTTTGAATCCACTTTTTCTAACTGTAATATATTTACAATAAAGCCAGCAGTTACATATCTTCAAATATTTGGCTGACACAGCACAACTAACACAAGTCTGTTTTGTTGTTAAACAGTTTGTCCCTGTGATTTGACCCCTGATTTCTGTGATATTGGCTGCTGTTGTGATACAGTCGATTGTGGTACTGCAAACTTGAGCACCATCTTCACTGGATGTCCACAGAAAGACATGTAAGTCCTCTGCACAGGTTCTAAAGTCATACTACATAAAATACATTTTAAGCATTAAAAAGAAATAAAAAAATTTTTTTTTTTTTTTTAGATCAGGAGTTTGCATTGAGAAGTGGCTGATGTTCAGAGCTAATGTGGATTCGTCTCTTGTCACTGTGACTGACTCCTTGTTCTGTGTCCGGCCTGAAGGTAAATAGATTAAATGGTAATATATTACTCTAAAAACATTGCATAGCTTATATTGAAATTGATAAACATTCATTAGTGCTTTTATCAGAGGAAATCACTGATCATGTTATCTTTGAAACGTCTGCGAGCAGATAATGCACCCCAGTCCCTCCCAGCCCTGCCTCAGTATCCAGCTTTAGGGGACTCGTACCATTTCTCACCGCCAACGCCAACAAGCAGCCGCCACAGCAGAGATTTCTACAGGGTAAGCAGATACAGTTTTTCTGCTCAAAATGTTGTCTGGAGAGTTGAAAGTAGCACACCTTTAAGACTTTCTAATGTCTTTAGGTTGATGATGTCATCCAGACATATTTTCCCAGCTTGTCTGTACGGGGTCTCCTTCGTCAGCCGTCTCCAGGGGCTGCTGCTGCGTTCTGTGTCAACCGCAACCCTGCCAGTAAGTTCACACCAAAGGAGGGACTTCCTCCCGTCGGTATGAACAGTCTTTGTCAGATTATCTCTCAGTTAAAATTTCAAATTTGCTGGGACTCTTTTCTCCTTTTAATTCTCCTTAAGAATTTCTAACAGTCCCTGAAGTTTGCTGATTGCACTTTTTCCTGTATATCAAAAACCATATTGATCACTTTAACTCTTTTTCTGTTTGTGCAGAGTTCTTGCGGTCTGTGTCTCTTTCTTGTACTCGCATGATAACTCCTCAGTCATGCACCACAGACCCGAGTCTGAAGGCCCGCTCGTACTTCTCCAATATGAGCCTGGTTAAGGTCAGCAGATCTGCTTGGAGAAAGTGCTTTTATGCTGATAATTCCTGTGAGCATCCCAAAGCAGATGAAATAAAATCAATATTTTCATTACAGATTCCAATAGCTGAGACGGCACAAGTGTCAGACTTTCTGGTAAGTCACTGACTGTACAGACAGCTGGAAGCCAGACATGACATGAGCAGAAACACTCATTTTGCACCTCACACCCCCCTGCACAAGTTGATCAACTGTCAGCCAACACAGCAGTTTTCTCCTTCAGAAATTCTTACAAAGTCTTAGAATGAGACAACACCCCTTATATACTGCATCTACAGTATGAAAAAGTCTGTCTTTAGCTCCAACCTGTAGAGTACGGAGACAAAAACGGACCAAAATAGTCTAGTAGAAGTGCAGCCTGTGCACTGAAAATAGAGCCATACTGCCTCATGTTTCAGGTCCCAGTTACTCCACTGTCAAACTGGCCTGCACCAAGTGGACAAAACGACTCCTGTGTCAATGTGGTGAAAACGGTGGGTACATTAAAACTTTGATTTTTTTTTTCTCCCAATATTTTCCTTTACCATTTCATCAAGCCCAGTTCTCCTTTTTCTGATTCTCCTGCAGGTGGAATTTGTCATAGGATACACAGGCAGAGGGGAAATTTCTTATGCAACCGTGAACGTGGTCTTGGCTGATGTGGATCTGAATGACTTCCTGTTGCAGACACACTCCGTACAGTTCCAGGTAGCCTGTTAAAGTCGCAGATTTTAATCACTAAATGAGCAAAGTTCAAACACAGAGATTAATGCCATTTCTGTCTTCAGCTGGCGACACCCAGCCCGACTCCAGGAGGACCGCTCCCTGCGGCCGGACTTAAAGCAGGAACCCCCGTCATTGGTCGCTTTGACAACGAAGTGGTGACTGTATCCTCACTGTAGCAATTCATTGTTTCAATGAGGGCAAGATGCATTTCCTGGGCACAGCTTCTCTCCTCTCACTTCATTTTGATCTGGTTGGTTTCTGTGTGTTTGTCTCGTATTAGTCCTGTGTGGTGCATGTAGTCATACCATACAAATGTGTAGCAGCACCGAGCTGAAAGATACAAGGTGTTTTTTTATTTAAAAAATAACAGAACAAAAGCCAATCTAGTTAAGGCAAGAGTTGACTGAAATATTGAATTAGCTCTTTAAGTCAGTCATTCATCGCAGTTCCTTAACAGTGAGTAAGTTGTCCACATTGGGGGTGTCACAGAGTGGAGAATGTTCCTCTGACCCCAGCAGCCGAGCACCCATCCGCTTCACACACAACACCATCACCGGCTGCATGTTCAGGTGGGTCTACACGATCTCTTTCTCTAGTTTTAACTGACCTTTCTTACCAAAAGTTGTGATATTGAGTTTTATATCATTTCACCCTCTCCATGTGCTACTTAGTTCTCCATCTGCTGACTGTTTGGAGCTGCGTTCCCACATTTATGGGATCTTACAGGGACTTGCTGCTCCTGATGTGATCGCCATGAACGCAGGCTCCCAACCAGACTGGACGAGAGTCATCACCCAGGAGTGTCCTGTCAGCCTGCAGGTACAGCTGTATCAGGAATTATATTTTGGATTATCTTAAGAGTTGGACTTTAAGTTGTCTGAATTTATAGCTTGTCTCATTATTTTGTTCCCTTTTTTAGGAAACATGTGAATCAGGATGCGTCCTCCCCAACTCTCTCTCCATTCAAGTGCTCTGGGCCCGCCAGGGTCTCTTACACCTTCCCCAAAACTACATCCTGGGGGCCAAATACCTCTTCCAATGTCAAAATTTCAAGGTAGGTATCATGAGGCAAGCATTAAAAAAAACAACACATTTATCTCCAATATAGTTTCATCTCTAAAACTGTCCACTGTTCTCTCCTCCTTTGTTTCTCAGTGTCCTATGTCGACCCCTATCGCTCTGACCACCGAAGTGACGTTTGTTGACACTACAGTTTACCCAGAACCCTCCAGGGGCTCGCCTCGGCCTAGCTGGAAGTTTCCATTCGGTTTCTTCACTAGAGGCACTGCTGAGCTGGACGGGCACATTATCATCAGCGGCGGTGACACTGAGAGGGTCACATGGAGTTTATTGCTGCTCACAGTAACGTTACTAACAGGATTAGAATTCTTCAGTAGCTAGTTGGATCGCTGACAGCAGAGCCATTAGAGAACCCGTGAAGTCTTGAGAGCTTCTCATTTTGAAGAAATACTTGTATATGAAAGAAGTGTTACTATTATTGTATTTAGTTTTTTAAAATACGCAGTTTTCCAATTAAGTGAAACATAGAAATGTTGAAACACTGTAATTTATTCTTTGTACATTTTAAGGAATAAATACATTTTTACAAGACATGTGAGTCATCATTTCACTGAGGCAAAGATGTTTTTCCTTGGAGCAGCTCCTCTTCTCTCTCCTCATTCTGGTCCGATTGGTTTCTGTGTGTTCGTCTCTCGTTAAGTCCTGTGTGGCGCACGTAGTTGAGAAGATGGACGACTGCAGCTGGAGTCATACCTTGCAAACGTGTAGCAGCACCCAGCTACAAGATACATGGTGTTCGTTTCATGTTAATACCAAAACAAAAGTTATTTACTTCAGGAAAGGCTTGACTAAATACAGGCTTTCAAGCAGGTAGACAAAATGTTTTAGACCATTTTCAGGTAAAGAAAGAACAAAATTATTTGTAAGAATTATTACAATATACTTTAAACGCGTAAACTCACAGTGGTGGGTCGAACTCTGTCCAAAATCTCTCTGACTTCCTGAGACAGTGACGCCGGCAGAGAGAAGTAGTCTATGTCCTGTGGGAGAGACATGTTTTCCTCCTTCTGAATTCTCTCGATCTCCTTCCTCTGATTGTCACAGTGAGGCCTGTACACAGCTGGATAACAGGAGAAATGTTTTATTGAGAGTGAATCAACTGTTACGGCAGCCATGCAGACGGACAACAGAGCCAACTGTTACAATTACCTTCTATCTTGAGTCTTTGTGAGAACTCCATGTAAGGTGAAAGGCAGTCTGGGAAGGCGGATGCCAACATTTCAAAAGACGCATCGTTGTACTGCAGCACATCCATACCGCTGAAGATGAAAGCCACAGAGAAATAGTCAGAACGACAGATCAAACTTTGACTGGATATAGAGACGAATTTTTTGTCATTTACGTCAGTATGGTGCTCTTGGCCTCGCTCATGCCGATGTTTGGAAGCGTTTTTCTCCAGTTGGGGGTGGACAGAGCGAGAGCCTGAAGGGCTGCCAGTGCATCCTGCAGACTGTCCCTCACTCTCACAGCCTCCTGGTAGCGGAAGGAGGACACACAGCCCACCTCCTCAAACCCTGAGGAAGATGTTTGTGAGAGGAGAAAAAATAAACAACAAAAAGAACGACTCCTCATTGGACCCTTATGACTTCAGGCCATCTTAAATTGTGATCCGAGTTTCTGAAAATCTGAGAAAAAAAGGGATTTACTGTAAACGTCGGTGTTCAATGTTACATGTAATGTGCTATAATGCTATATAGTACTATTTATGATAAATAACGTGTTAAATTGCATTATTTGACCGTATAAAAAGAGGATCAACACAAATGCAACTCTAGACTTATGTAGCTGATATTGCACGTAAGCAATATTGTCAAGATTTAACATCGTTGCACAGTATTAATATATAGTAACGCGTTGATATTTTATGGAACTGCCTGATTTTAGAAGCTTCTTTACGCACTATGTAAATTTTTTTTTTAATATATAGCAATGTATCCGTGACAACAAAAGTAGAGGTAGAGATAATCTTTCATTTGCTCAGCTGCAACAGCAGGCTCACAGTTGGTGTCAGTCCCTGCCTACCTTTCAGAGTGAGGCGGAGGTCGGCGTTGTCCGGCCTCAGAGACGTTCGAAACTCGGCCCTGCTGGTGAACATGCGGTATGGCTCTGTGACGCCTCGACTAACCAGATCGTCGATGAGAACGCCGATGTAACTCTCCGTCCGAGAAAGAGCCACTGTGGGCATGGAGAGCGCCGAGCGGGCTGCGTTCACCCCCGCCCACAGGCCCTGCAGGAACAAGAGGTTTCCTCAACTTAAAATAGTTTCTGTTATTATGGAAATCTGTATCAGCTTTATTCAAAAATAGGGATTTTCTTGTTTTATGAACCATGTTATTGCTAAATAGAGTGCACAGAAAAAAAAAACAAAAAAACAGCTACCTGTGCTGCAGCCTCTTCATACCCCGTTGTTCCATTGATCTGACCAGCCAGGAAAAGACCTTGGGTGTTTTTCACCTGCAGGGCGGGGCTGAGCTGAGTGGGACACACAAAGTCATACTGCACGCCATAACCTGGAAAAGCCGGAAGAGAAAGACACATTCCGGAATCCGTCAGATCCTTTAACTGTATGCAATCAAACGTGATTCAGGCAGCGTACCAGGCGTGTGGATCTCCGCTCTGTGCATGGAGGGAATCTCTCTGATGAGGCGGAGCTGCATGTCAGGGGGCATGGTCATGGACAGACCCTGAGGGTATAAAAGGTCAGAGGTCACCCCCTCAGGCTCCAGCCACACCTGATGCTTTCGGCCTGGAAAGCGAAGCACTCGCGACTCAATGGAGGGGCAGTACCTGTGAGAGACAAAGACTCCAGATAGAACTTTTGAGTTTCAGAACTCAGTGTGTACATCTGTGTTGTGTGTGTGTGTGTGTGTGTGTGTGTGTGTGTGTGTGTGTGTACCTGGGACCCTTGGTGTCCTGCTGTATGTGACAGT
>JAQFJA010000014.1:12168576-12181639 GCA_029874485.1 Naso brachycentron
AGAATCAGGGTGTCTTGTCCTGAAGCGCAGGAGTCTGAATTTATCTCTGTGCTACTTAATTGTGCATTGATGAACTCTGACCAGTTGTTCAGCTCTTCAGAAGTCATTAATTTTGCTATTGTGTTCCTGAATGGCACCAAAATGGCTGCTGCTGATTTTTTGAAAGACGAGATATCCATCGTGTTCCATTCCAGAGCCAGCAGTCTGTCGAAATCTTTTCAGTCAAAAAGCATCAAGGAAGTTTGCAGGTTGGCACACAGCAGCGTGTTTTCGAAAAGTTTGTTTCATCCCCAGCCAAGGGAAAGCTGGATGAGCTGTGGTGTGTATCACCCACTGTTGTGCTCGCAGCGGAGAGAGTGGACCGTACATGACAAATGACCCTCACTGCCTGTAATTCTGCTGAAGGTCAACAGTCCGAGGCAACAGTTTCTGAGCCAGGAATTCATCAGTCATATTGACTTTATCCATGACCGAATGACCTGACATGAATCTGTTTACAAGTTTTTGACCCAAACAAACAGGAGGGAAGTGAATTTATGGTATAAATTGTATATTTAGAGCCTCCTTTTGATAACCTGTAGTTATGCAATTTGTTGAGGATCACGTGAACTAAAGCCAATAACTTCGCTCAGCATAAAGACTGGAAACAAGAGGAGACAGTTGGCTAAAAAGATTAAAAAAAAAAAAAAACTATCCAAAAAATGATATTGCATTAATTAACATTCTATATTTCACTTGTTTAATCTTTAGAAAAGTATAAAAATGACACAACTCCCGGTATTTCTCACTCAGGGAAGTAAATTCGTTAATTAGTGAACTGTCAGACATTATTGATATATCAATCTTCTTGTCTAAGGTCCGTGAAAGACCAGTGCAGGTTTGTGCAGTTTGAGTGTGGGAGTTTCAGCCCATTTGCAAATGCAAATGAAGTCTTGTACTCTCTGGTGGCGGGGTCATTCAGCTCTGCTTGGTAAAACATGGAGCCGCAATGCCTGATTTTGTCTGAATGAGCTCTAACTCTCTGCAAGAAAATCGAATAAGTGTTGATCTGGTCTCTTATACGAATGCAGGTTTGAGATTATGCCCTTCTCTTAAGGCTGAATACAGATTTTCTAATACTTAATTCTAATGTTCCACTTACTTGTCTTAAGTAATTGATTTCAGGCTGCTCAGTCACCAGAATAAAGTCAATATGGCCATTTTCCCCAAAGCATTTATTTGAACTTTCCTTTCCGAGTCCTGAGATTCTCGTAATTTTAATATCTCGAACTTCAAAGATGTTTAACTTACAGGCAAAACAGGGCAAGTGCAATATTCACAGTGCAAATACTCACTTCTCAGTTTCAATCGATTAATGCAGAGAGAGGAGAAGAAGGGGGGATTTGTTCAGTATTGAGGACAGAACGCCCCCTCAAGGCCTGCTGTCTTTAGAAAACAAAAGCTGTGCGATATTTGTAATCCACCCCCCTCTTTTTATTTCGGGAAGAGAGCAGAAAACATCAGCCTTGTGGTCATCTCCAATTCCTGCTTTCACAACTTTATGTAATCGTCAGGGTTCTTCTCTGCATCCGAGTGCGCTGAAGAGTGTTCCAGCTTGTTAAGACTTCATTCCATAATTATCTGTCTGTCTATGGAGGATCGTTGGGCACTTCAGATGACACGCATGCTTCAGCGGCTCACACTATGCAGTTTCATGAAGGGTTGATTAAGATTCGGGGGAGAACCCTACTGTCCATTATCCATTATCCTCCTTGATAGGTTTAAGTTTATTCAGACAAATTCAATTGAGATGCAAATTTTCGCACATCTCTTGCTGTACTTTGTCATCTAAAGAGTGATATTGTTCTTTTAAAGGATTCTAATTAAGTTAAAGGAGGTTTTAGTGTGAGAGCACATTGAGATAAATGCTTCATATCACAAGTTCATCTTTTATATGGCAAACGAGAAACTGATTTTTAGTGATGATATCTTAGAGATGGGAAAAATTTTATTTATCACCAACCATCTCACTAAACTCACCTTGCTTCACTTGGATAGCAAAGGTGAAATTGAGAACAACAGCTCATATCTGTGGATCAATGTCTTCTCTCTTGCTTTGGATGAATGCATTCCAGAATTTCAGTTGCTGTATTGCTGAAGAGTGAGGTTATTTAACTTTCTGCCTCTTACCCCATCAATCTGTGTTTCTCTTCATTCAGCCCTATGACTGTGCGAAAAGGAAAAAGTTTAGCCATCTCCATCCAGGAGCACATGGCCATTGATGTATGTCCAGGCCCCATCCGCCCCATTCGTCAAATCTCTGCCTACTTCCCTCGCCTTTCGCCCACTTCCTCCTTCTCTGAGCCGCTCTCGCCCAATCAGGTGGCAGCTCCAACCACACTCAGCCCTGGCAGCGCAGGTCAAGGTGGAGGGGCTAGCGGAGGAGGAGGAGGAGGAAGCAGCAGCCTATTGTCACCGCTGTTACCAGGGGTGGCGGGCGGAGGGGGCTCGCTGTCAGCCATGAGCAGCATGGACACCTCCATCGAAATCGACAGCTGTGACAGTGATGATAACAGTGAGTCACGTGAAAGTAATGACTTGGTTTCACTGAAGCTGCTCGAGCCAGAGAATTAAAATGAAGTCAACACAGATGTGTATTTGGCAGAGGAGGACTGAAGTGCTTCAAAGAAATCAAAATTGAGCCTTTGCTAAAATGAAAATTGAGCTTTTGCTAGACTGATATAGTGTCTGTTAAGCTTTACATTCTTGCACAGCACATAGGCCTCCATTTTAAAGTCTTGTTTTTTAAAATTTTAAACTGAAATAATGGACTTTGATTATACCCAGAGCAAATCAAAAGCCAACTTTTTGTCAGCTAAAATGACAACTATCGCTATCAGATGTTTTCTTTTGCGGCTAGCTAGTGTAAGCAAATGCTAACATAAAAACTTAATGCATTAGTTCAAAACTGTTTTCTGCGGTTTTCAAAAGGAAACCCCTTTTAAGTGGTCTTAAAAAGCACAATTTGACATTTATGAACTAAACTCAAGGAAGTAAACTTATTAAATATGAAGCTGAGAGTCTGTCTGTTGAGTATTAAGCCGTAGACATCAGCCTGTTAGCTTAGCTTAGCACAAAGACTCAAAACAGAAGGAGAAACAGCTAACCTTGCTCAGTAAGTGTAATAGCCTACCACCATCACTTTAGTTCACTAATTAACTAGTTGTTATACATTCATTTTATACAGAAACTTTAGTGTAAGGAGCTCCAAATGTGCTGTTAGAATTTTGCTACCGTAAAACAGGCCAACTGTTTCTATTTTCAGTCTACGCTAAGGTAAGATAAACAGGTGTTGGCAGCCATATTTAACAGACAGGTAGGCATATGAGAGTGGTATCTGTCTTTTCATCTAACTCATGGCAATGGATTAAGTAAGGTTATTGATAGAGAGAGTGTCTACACTAAGGCAAGACAGTATTTCCTGATTGTCTAGATTTGTATGTCCTCTTGCCATTATTCTATATGCAAGATAATAAAGTCATCAGCTGGAAAGCTATTATCAAAATATGGTGAAAATTTTAGAATAATAATTATTTTTTAATCAACTGTCTTCCAGCCTCCTTGGGGACGTTAGAGTTTGATCTACTGTACGAGAAAGCAACAAGCTCCTTACACTGCACAGTCCTGAGAGCAAAGGTAAATAATGTCCACAAACTCTGCTCGAGCCAACACAGGTTTTCATCTTGTAGCAACAGACAGTAAATCCCACTGAAAACAAGAATTCACTGTATATACCTTATATATGTCATGTCATGTATGTTGTATGTGGCATGACATTCAACTGTGGCACAAAAAGCTGTAAGACTGAAGACCTAGAACAAAAAACAACTGCGCTATGCTAGCATATCAGTTCTAATGATGGTAATGTCTGTAGGTATATTGGTTCACAACTTTGGTCCAGATTTAAATATCTAAACAAATATTGGATAGATTGCCATAAAATATTTTGCACAGATAATAAGGATATATTTTACTGACTGTTCCTTTATACTGTCAATGCTGTTCCTCTATTGAGATTGTTATAGATTGTGAACGTGTAACATGGTAACAATAAACCTGCCTCATTCAAATTAGCTGCAATGTTAGCTTTTTGATTGATGTTAGCATGCTGATGTTAGCATGCATCTTAAAGCACCACTGTGACACTGCGGCCTCAGAGAGGTGCTAGCTTGGCTGTAGACTCTTAAGTCTTGTTTCTTTTTTACCTTAAAACCTAATTAAACATCTGCTAAAAGTTGTCTTTGGAACAAATTACTCTAATTAAAAATCACAGTGTGGTCATGGGTCAAAGAGACCTACGGATTGTAAATTATAGTGAAACTTTACTGATGAAGAATTGCACCTGTTCAGAGCTTGGCAAGTAATCTTTGCATGAAAATTAGTCCGCCATCTGAAGGAACTTCTTACTTGATATTCATCCTGTAATTCTGCAATTATTGCAGCAGAAACACAGCTGAACAGCTTCTTGCTTCACTAAATAAAGAAAGAGAAGTTAATGGTCTGAAGTTACACAGACTCCGGTATATGTTTTTACATTTTCTTTATTCGTGTGCAGCAGAGGATTTCACTTTTGTTCTTAAATTTATAATCAGTTTTAAAACTATGTTGCTCACTGGTCACCTGAAGATATCTGTCAAATTAAAAGCCTCCACTATCCTTCTTACCTCTGTGCTTTAGTTTCAGTTTGCAAATGAGCTCTTGACCTCTCAGCTTGGTAATCATTTAAATTTTTTTTACAGCTGTTCAATGTTCTCTAATTATTTCACAGCCCTCTCTCATAACTTCTCTTTCTGTCTCTATTAGGGTCTAAAGCCGATGGATTTCAACGGTTTAGCAGATCCTTATGTCAAGCTGCACCTGCTGCCGGGAGCCTGCAAGGTCTGATTTTATTATCAGAACATGATTTTTGTTTCATTTAAGAAAAAAAGAGAAAAAAGAAAAAAGAAAAAAAAGACCTTCAGTAACCTGTTGCCATTGACTTCTGAGTGTATATTTAATTCAAGCTATAATATTGAGCTGCATTGTGAAAGTGCAAGTGCAGACCAGTAAATCTGCACTAAAACAAAATGACCTTCTAGCCTGTAAGAAATTGTTTTCCTGTTGAGGTTGTTTGCTGTTTGCAGCTCTGAGAAAAATCTTTGAGTTACTTTATTATTTCCTGTCCTCTCTGCTTTGATGCACAGGCTAATAAATTGAAAACCAAGACTGTTCGCAACACGCTGAACCCTGTATGGAATGAGACACTCACCTACTGTGGCATCACAGAGGAAGATATGTACCGCAAAACACTCCGGTAAATGTTTGCCGTGGAGGCTTTCTTGCTATTTCTGTCTCCTTCACATCCTGCCTTTCTGTTTTGTCTTGGCCATCAGAAAGTCGACTCTTGCTTACAAAAGATTTCTTATCCTCTGTCTCAATCACAGAGTCTTTTCCTTTTGGTTTAAAGGCCTTTATCCTCTTTGTTTCGCTCTGTTCCCTCTCTGTGTCTATCTCCACTGATCCTTTGATCCCCCTCTCGTCACCTCACCTATGTTCCTCCATGTCCGCACATCTCCCCTGTCCACTAGGATCAGCAAAGATCTCCCCCTCTCCTTCTAAACCATCTCTCTCTCTTTGTCTTTCTTTCCATCTTTCTGTCTGTGTTTTTTCGCTGTTCGAGTTGCAGTGACAGATTGGGGTCACACTAAGCACCGCGGGGTGTTTTAATTTCATTGACCCCCTCCAGAGGTGACAAAAGCTGCGAATTGTCTCTTCCTGTGACTAAAACTTTGCCATGGCACACGTGGGAGTGAGATTTAAATAGGAGCGACGGTTGATCTCTCGGGGGAAATTAGAGAAACTGGCCCTATGAACGGCCTTTGACACTGTGCTAATGCAGCAGAGGCGCTTAAAAATCAGGAGAGAGGAAGTTTACCCTACAGAAACATGTAAGCATGATGCTGTCTTTTGAAATTGTGGATGAGGTTATTTTATTCAGACACCGGCTTTGATTATTTTCTGCATACGTGTAAGCATTGTTTATATAATAGACAGAACTGAGGCACTGTTTGGGCAAATATCAAATTTATCAAATTCAGTTTATTATGTTTCATAGCTGATGTGTATTAAGGAAGATGGTTTAATTCTTGTTCAAGTTATGTTTTCTCTTGCAAGAGTAATGATAAAATGCAAGGCTAATTCCAGTGTATCTACTAGGTTAAATTGGTAAATATTTCAGCCATTTAAAATTTCATGAAACAGTCCAGCTTTGCTTTCAACGCCTCATATTTTGAGTGAAGGGATTTCTTATCAGACTCTCAAATTGTTACCCAATGTCAAACGTCCAGTACAGGCAGAAAAACATCACAGAAAATGGAGGTTTTTCTCCTTACGTAGCAGCTACATTCGACTAGTACTTCACAAGATAGCACTATATATTGACGTTTTCGGGGGAGGACCACTGGCAGTCTAATGAATTTTTTATAAAGAAACATCTTTCTTTGCTTTGCTCAGGAGGTCTCTTCACTTTTTCTTGACATCGTTTTATTAAACGAGGGCTGTCTCTGTCAGAAAAATTATTTGCTGCCTCTGTTACTGCTTTCCATGTTGACTGTTTCTTCTTGTTTGTTACCATGTCGGATTGCTTGGCAGTTCATACAGTACAGCTCTATTCATTTTCTTATTTCTATGAAATTTCCTTGATGTTGATCTTCCTGTTACCACAAATCAGAAATTATACTAATTGGCAAGACAGCAAGAGACTGTTAACAATGTATTCCAGCAATGCTGATGGGATATAACTGTAGTTGCGTGAACTTTCACATGAACACACCTCAGTAAGATCGGGCACAGTTAAAACTAGGTATAAGTTGGTGCAACTTGCATAAAGCACACCCTTCAGACTGGCCCTGACAAAAAGAAAGTTAGCAGTTAGAACCAGGCTAAGTAAAGACCAGTTGCACACCAATCCTAGTTTTCACTAAGTATCTAAGCAGTCATGTGGTGACGCTCTTGTTTAAAATGAACAAAAGGACAAGAGTGTATGGAAGTTCATTTCTGCTAAAGAAAGAAAGAAAGGAAGAAAAACATGCCAACACAAGTGACAAATAGAAATACTCAAGGTTAAGCAAATTTATAATTGGATATAGACTTTTCCGCTAAGAACAAATGTTAAATATGATACAACTAAAAAAAACACTAGACAAAACAACAAATAGCACTAAAACTGACGTAAATAGCTTTGATGAAATGCATCTAAGTCCTCCCAAAAGAAGAAGAAGCAGCCTTGGGCCAGTTTTATGACAAATTATGTGCCTATGCCATCCAAATCGTATCTCTTTGTTCATAGTCTGAAAACAGAACAGATCCTTCACTGGATGTCACTCAAAATAAGACATTCAGTATGAAAGAGAAATATCCAACATTTCAACCCACAAAGCCTTGTTACAGGACCAAGAAACAGTGATGTGGTAGTACGTGGTGTCTTCTGCAATTAATATGAACTCAAAAAAATGCAGAATTTATATATGGAAAAGTTGCCGACACCCGTCTGTCTGTACCGATGCTTTGTGCCAGCTCCTGCCGGGGCGGCAGCGTCTGTCCTTGGCAGCGAGAGGCAGGAAGCACCGCTGTAGCTCCTGCTGTTCCTCATCTACTCACTGCGATCATGTGAGGTGATTTCATGCTAAAAACATCTACTTGCCTCCTCGCACAGTGCGTGGTGGGTCAGAATCTCAATCACAACACAATAAAACAACATCTATGTGATTACTCAACAGCTTATGGAGACATTTGTCTCGCGTAGCTAGACTTCTCTCCACACTCTACAGTAGGTGAAACGCCCCCTGGTGGCGTAATTATTGTTTGCGCACATTAATTTTCTAAGGGCAACAGCCAATAAGGACAGAGTAATGACTTTCTGACCATTCCTGAAAGTTGGTCCCCTCTCTCACACACGGACAAACGTGTTTGGGCAGGCCCTGCTTCTTCCAGCCAAAAAAGCATGCATAGTCTTATACAATCATGTTAAGTCAATGTTTTGTCTCACAAGCTTAATGTTTGATATGTTAAGTTCAAATTTGACTTCCTGAGACAAAGCTGAGATGAAAATTATGACGAGTAAATATTTTGTCTTGTCATCACATAGTTTTGAGCTAGGCTATATTTTGACCTACCATCAGTTTTTTTCATTTTAATCATATTCTTTCTTTTTTTCTTGCTGAAATGAGCTAGTATAGGAAGTGTCATCATCCACCTGCTCTGCAGTAGCGGAAAAGCCTTTAAATGGACTCTTGAGCTGCAGACAGCATCAGGAAATATTTTTACATGTCTGACATGGACATTTAAGTTGGCCAAGACATGTGTGATAACATTTGCCATGCTGCCTTTCTGATATTTATTCAATCTTTTGATGTAGCTGAAAATGTGATCTGTCATGGTGACAGTAGCGTGTGTGTATATGAGGTTACCACATCCAGTGTAATTGCAGCCTTATATGCATTTCACATTATAATGATCTGCATTTCACACATGACTCTTTGGCCTATTGCACACTCACTCACAACACTATCCCCAAGGCCTTTTGCTAATGTATCGTACCATCTCTCACCTCTCAGCTCTGACTGACTCCATCTCTCATTATTCTTCTTTGCTCTAGATTTTTTGGCAGGGAAGCTGTGCTGTGCCAACCCCATTAAAATGTGGTTGTTCATGAGTAGCTTAGCGGAACGTTTTGGATTATGTCATCAGGTAGACAACACAAGCTGCGGTCATTTTTTGCCTATATACTTTGCTGTTGCTGAGACTGTGAGTCTAATGAGAGACGGAGACAGGAGAGGGGACATCAGCCAATGTCCCTGCTTTCAAAACCTTAAAGTCCCCATGAAATAAAGATCGATTTTTAGGTTTTTCAATCAGATATGTGTTGCTCTTATCCTCGCTTGTATGTCAATATATGGACCAGCAATGACCAAAAAGCCGTTTTACAGTTTTGATTAATTTTATTTTACAGTTAAGCATTTTGTGGAAAACAGTTTTGAAGTATTGATGAGTCATCCTACACTCGGGGGCGTATTTTAGTTTTACGTCCAATAAAATTCTTTCTCGAATGTAAATGCTATCAGTTATCAACCTTCGCGCAGGACCACACATCTTGGGGGTGAGCCGTCTCTCTCTCTCTCTCTGCCAGCTCAGCGGCATCGTCGGCTGTAAAGAGCGGCTCAAACATGTACGGCCTCACTCCGAAACCTAGTGGCTCTTCTTTCTCCCTTTCATCCCTGTCTGAGTCACTAAAGTGGGCTGGATCTGGCGATGGTTGTGGCAAGAAGTCCTCCACAGCAGAGCGAAGGCTCTCCTTGTGACTGTTTTCCATGTTTACGCTGCTAGCTGCTGTAACATTAAAATTTTGCGGGGGCAGAACACACATTTAGCCCGACAGGCTGCTGTAAATGCCAATCATTACCCGCAACATGTCCCACCCCAGGTTATCGTACAGAAAATACGTAAATTTGTGGGAGTAAATGGCACTCTGACATCTGTTTCATGGGGTCCTTAGAAGTCTATTTGATAAGCCAATGAGTGTTGAGCAGGTGTAGAGGGTCAATCTCGGGCTCGTTGCGGTCCTGTGCTTACAAGGCTGTTTGTGCAAGTGAAGTGGAAATGCATCATGGAGGAGCTCCATTTATCCTTCCATCTGTCACTTGTGTGCAGCTGGTGCAACTTGATTTTGGTGCAATTACCAAGGCAATGGTAGAAGCTTAAAAACACATTCGGGTCAACCCTGAGATATCTTTCAAATCGAACATCTGGTTGGTCACTGTAACACTCCAGCATAGAGCAATGGGAGAGAGAACTGGTCTCCATGCACTGAGAGATCCCAACAACAATCAGTCAGACAAAACACTCAAGAGAGTGACTTGTGATGAGAAACATCCGGAGACAGAAAATTAGATTATTGATTATTTTTTAAGTTGGGATAGGCAGTTTACTTTTGGCTTCAGCGGGCAAAAATTATATAATAACCTGTCAGCATATTGTAATTCAGGTGGTCTGGTCTGAAAGAACATTAGACTTCTGCACCTCTCCTTGACTGTATTTAGGCTTTGGAAAATAAAGAAAATGCCTGTTGCTGTTGGCTGCTCTATGCTGCGCTTCCTAGCGACAGGTGATATCGCTATGAGCTGACTGGCTGTTGAAACAAGTCGAAACAAGTGACGTGCATTACGTTCAAAAACTGGCCTCTGGCGTCTGGGCAAGTTGCAGGCTTGAGTCGAGCTGAGACAGACCAGTTTCCATTGCTGCAACTTTCCCTGCAACCATTTTGTCTCACCGTGGATCTTTGGTGCAAACTGGACTTTAAAGAGAGAGCGACAACAAACGAAATAAAACGTGAGCTTGAGCAAAAACAGGGAGGGGAGGGTGCCGGGGAGTTGCTTCCTACAGCGAGCTTGTTTCACAGACATTGACTCAACTTTAATTACAATTAAATTGTTCTCTTCCAAATTAAACATCCTGGATTTAAGAGAAAGGAGAGGATCGTTCTTGCAACTGTATTTATAACCTTGTGCTACTTAAACATAGCTTAAGCATGTCATTTGAGCTGCCAATTTAACATGATAGACTGCATTTATGTAGCAGTATCTAGTTTTTAACCACTTAAAACCCTTTTCTTATTCAAGTCAGCATTCACTCATTCACACACACTCACATACCATGGCAGGGGCTTCTAAGTACCATCCTGCTCATTAGGAACACATACACACACAGTGTATGTGTTTGGGGTTCAGTATCTTGCCCAAGGACACTTCAACATAAAGACTGGAGAAGCTGGAAATCGAAAAACTGACCCTCCGCTCTGCCTGCTGAGCCACAAGCAATCACTTGCCTCACATTTGATGACAAATATTACTGTGGCTTCTACAGAAAATTGCACATCTGCTTTTAATATCTAGGAATTCACATTATAGACACTGCTGACTACTCTTGAAACAGATTGTCCACATTTTCTTACAAATGACAATACACAATCTGGCCATATAGATGTTTATCATATCTTGTTTGCCTCCTATCTCAGTCTCACCTGTCTTTTTCTTTCTTCTATTTTCATTCTTTCCTATTTTTTTTCCTTGCTTTTTCAATTCTGAAGGGTTCAGGTCTCCTTTTGGATAATAAGCTGCTAGATTAGAAATTACCTCTGGGGGAATGCCAATATGAGTACATATCTGGTGTCCCCAGGCAACTGGCCCCTTGCACCTTCTATGTTTCTGAAAAACAGTGTTTTATTACCAGAAAACTGAAGACAGCAGATTCCTGTGGTTATGAATTTATTTAGAAATCATATAAAGCAGCAGGGCAGGAGGTGGCATGTCCACATCTGGACCTCTGACGGATGACAGTTTTCTGTTTATCATTGAATGTCTTTCATTCACATTTACATAAAGCTCAGTAATAGCAATCACGTTGGATTTCATTTAGCCTGTAGCATACTGATTTTTTTCGCTTCTGCTTATGGACATGCACATTTGCATACATAAAAGACACACACACACACACGTACTGAGATTGAAATAAATTCTTTCATTATTTTTAATCTCTCCCTCTCACCCACTTCATTCCATCCTTCGCTCGGCAGCTTTTGATGCCACACATGTAGCTCCCCTCTATCTCCTTCACTCCTCTCTGCTGCTCCCACCCACTTGTGCATTCCCCCTGATGTTATGGCAGCTGTAAAAGTTAGCCAGACCCATAAATATGGATTGACTTAACCTTGCATGATACACTTTCACACTGTCTAAATTCTCCTGGGAGGTGAAATGATCATTACTTGTACAATATGCACAGACAGATGCCAGATTTAGACATAGGTAATTTCTCTGAATGTGTGCTCTTAAATTCCAGTGAAGTTTTTGTCAGCAACTCTCTTCCTTCATTAAAATGTTCCCACATTATAAGGAATAATTAAATGAGTCATAATATCTAGAGTTGTTTGCCATCATTCCTCTCTCTCTCTCACACACACATACACACACAAATAAGTTGCTTGAAGTTAAGCTGAACGTTTCTGCTGAAATGTTTGCGCCTGCCTAACTCTGATTCATGTTTCCCTCTGCCCATCTTTGTCTCTCGCTTTCTCCCATTTTTTTTTTACTCCACCTCCCTCTTCTGTCTCTCACTCCCAGGGTGTCTGTGTGTGACGAAGACAAGCTGACACATAATGAGTTCATTGGGGAGTCGCGGGTGGCCCTGCGCCGCGTGAAGCCTGACCAGACCAAACACTTTAACATCTGTCTGGAGCATCCGCCTCCTGTGAGCAGAAGAGGCACGGGGGCTCAAAGAATAAAAGGGAGAATAGGAAAGAAAGGACATAAAGAAAGAAGGAAGATGAGTGTGTATAAGAGGGAGAAATGACAGTGAAGAATGAAGCTTCCTGTCTGACTCACAACTTCATCTTCACAAGAAGAAAAGAGGGAGGGACTGATGTGAAGAGAGAAGGCAGGAAATTATTTACGCACCAACAGGGAGGCGTTAAAATGTCGATATTTAGTACATGCACCAATCTACTGCAATAATGACCACACGCCTGGGTCTCATAAAAAAAACAACATCACAGCAGCGTTGATAACAAAAGAGCTAAACAAATGCCTAGTAGAGCTGCTGAAAAATAAAAAAGGCTGTGAGAAATGTTAATATTGACATTTGAGAGTAAACAGCAAGTAAACAGACATATTTTTCTGTTACATGAACCATAACTGTAAACAATTAAAGCAAGAATCGCTCAGATGTTTTTATTATGGTGGGGGCAAAGAAATATTGAAGGATACTAGAGGAAACATATTTGGGTAAACGATATACTTTATTAGTAAAGGCGATATTTCTAACACTTCAGCCTCAATTACATCAAAATTTCAATATAAAAGTCACATTGTTTATTGTAAGTACAGGGTTTATGTCAAGTTGAAAGTGTGGAGGTACAAAGCGCGTGTGGCAGCGTAATAAATGTTGACCGAAAGACATGAAACTGCTCCCATGGCAGGAGTTTAACACAGGT
>JAQFJA010000014.1:12197757-12210704 GCA_029874485.1 Naso brachycentron
GAGCCCTGTATACTTGCACGTTACTTTATTTTTAGACTCAGATTGGCACTTTATGTAGTGTTTTATGTATTTCGTCTTCCTCGTCTCTTGCTGTTTACTGGCACCATGTTTACTTCCAGTACGCATTTCAATTCTAAAATCACATAAAGTGTTCATCTGAGTCTAAAAATAACAGAACATGGTAAAGAAACAAGTAATGACAAGCACACAGGACCATCTACAGTTGTTGGAAATTTTATCTAATGACTTTAGGTGGAGGCAGGCTGGCACTTCCCACTAACTACCAGTAATTGAGCTAAGCTAATTATGGTGGGTGAGCTCTGCCCATCTCCTCCTTGTTACTGCACACACACAGTTGAAAGAATGGTTTCTATCTTGTTGTTTGAAACTGGGGGAAGCAAATAAGAAAAAGAACAAAAGTTGGTGTGTCCTTTTAATGGCTAATCAGTCACTGCTGACAGATTGCATCAATTATTAATGAGGTCTTGAGGCATAAAAAGCTGATGTAGATGGTTTAAAAACATCTGAGCCAAAGATGTTTATTGAAAACCTTTTCCACAGCAATTACATTACACATTAAGTGAAAATCCACAGTCAACTATTGGCCCTTTTCACAGAATGTGAAGGAAACTCATAGATGTTAAAACTAAAAAGAATGATGTTGCAGTGGATTTCCTGTCAACCTTTAATTATACCAGTTATTTAATGCAGAAACTGTGGAAACTTTTGTTTTGTTGTATTAAAAATGTTTGAGTTTCAACAACTAATCCCCTCTCCACATTGAATATCCACAACAATCTGTCCCTGCATTAATTTACACTCAATGATTTTCCTTTAGCCCTGGTTCTCTTTCCAAATGAAGCAGGCACTAATAGAGCAGCATTGCCACAGGTCAGTATCGCTCATTACGCTGCAACTTGCTATGTGGACCGACAGGATGATCATGATGCATCCAAACCCTGCCAAGTTGACTCACAGCCTCAGTGTTTATGTGACCCTGCTGGATAATCCCTGACCCACTTACTGCATCTGGATGTGACCCTGTCTGATATGCTGAGTCCTGTCAGAGCTGCACTTTACTGTATATCCACTGATAAATTAGCTGAGTATAAAGAAAAATACCTTTTGCTGTCAAAATGTTAACATTGGCCAGGCAGAATTTGCTGCAAGTGCAGTTTTATTTCTGCTATTGTAGTTGATATTTTTCAGCTTTGGATGACAACAGCATGCTTACTACACTGCAAGCAATGCATCTCATGTTACTTTTATATCATCCCCATGTAACATAAGATCCCCTCCACTTAAAAATGTGTTTTTCTTCTGTTTTTGTCCCCTAAAATGTCAGTGCTTGACTCTCCTGCCTTGTATTTCAACAAAGTTTGTCACGAGAGAGGAGAGTTTACATTTACATTTCATAAGTCACGAATTCAAATTATAATCGCAAGAAAAAAAACTTGAAACCTCATTGAAAGAGAGGAAGGAGGACATGTGATAACAAATAAAAAAGAGGTCTGCCTACTCAGGATTCTCCTCTACAATCAATTATGCAAAATCAATTAGATAGCATATATGAGGAAAAGGCCAGGGGGTATTTATTAGGTCAGAGAAGAGAGTTAAACAGTTGAAGAAGAGTTAAACATGCAAAGTAGCCTACTTCTCAAATTTGGAAATGCCAAACAATGAGACAACAATATGTTAATAAATTATGAAAACATTCCCAAAAAACGATCCATCAATTCTATCAAAAAGCATATTCTAGGTTTTACTAATAAAGCTAGTTAACTTGTCAACATACAGTTTTTTTTCTGATGTTACGAAATGGGCAAAACTTGCAAAGATTTTTTGGACTTTGTGTGTTGTTGTCCAAGGCTTCTGCGTGACTGCATCTTCACTAGAACCAGCCTTTTGCCCACAGTGCTCATCTCTCACACTCTTTTTCATGGAATTTAAAAAATGCATATTTAGAGCTTCCATATTAATTTTTCATTTGATGATGGTTCTCGCAGGTCCTTGCGACACACTGCTTCACCATAGTTATGCTCAGGCATCAACAAAAAAATAAATATTTCTAAATGACAGTGCAGTGTCAACATAGATTGCTTCTTTGTATGCACCTCAAACATGGCAAAGTAGTCACCACCCCCAAATACCCGTTTGTAAAGGTTTATACAAGCAAACAGGATGGTGTGACCATTTTCTGGATGTAGAGCACTGACAGTGTACAGACAGTCAGTATGTGTGTCAGTACAGATGTGAGTCCTGCGTCGATGTGAGTCACACATGCACAAAAATGTCCACCATCTTGGACAGCTAGCCACAGCTACACCAATGAGACAAACCACATGTCACATGAGTTTGATGGTCTAAAAAATGGATTTCATGTTTTAAACTACATCATAACTGAAAGGAAATGCTAACTATTTTACCTGTACTGCATGGAGGCTTTCAACTTGTGGTGGCTTGGTAGCTAGTGTCACCAAAGAAGCTAGCATAGCATTATCTGCTAAAACTACACCAGCTAACGTAACTGGCAAATAAATTACTCAACAGTTTATGTCCAGTTTACAACAAACCATGTCTTTGCCGCTAACTCAACTTGTAATCCTAACACATAAATAAAGTTGGGAATAGTAGAAAAATAATAAGTAACATTTAACATTAGCATTTAACAACCACATGTGACTTGTCCAAGTGGTGTATATGTCCAAGATGGCGGACCTCTTCCTGCAAGCACAACTCACATCGACACAGGACTTACGTCGTGTACCGACAGGACTTAACTTGACGCTGCATTTTCCTTTCAACAAGCTACCAAATAAATTTCTGAGTCAATCAATAAACTCTGTAACATTGTAGCAGATATAATTTTTTTAATCTTTTTTGTGTCAGCCGAGCCAACTGCTAGTTACATGCTAACAAAGAACAAATAGGCCTGACCAAAGCTAACTACACTTACCATTCTGATATGTCTGCTAGTTCTCATCAGAGTTTTGGTCGGACTGACGTGTATGGCTGAATCTCTCCTATGTTTCCTCTGATGTTAACTAGCCATCTTGTAGCACATGGCTTTTTTACCATTCAACCTAGCACAAGCAACAGTGGGGTGGTGGACTGGGCTTATTATTCACAAATTGTGAATTTTTCAGAGGGAGAAAGAGAAGATATGTTTAGACCTACAGCACCTTTTTCTGTGTTTCTCTCTTTTTTTTTTTTACTTAGGCTATCATGTAGGAAAAATGAGTTAAACAAAATATCAGTCGTAGCATAATATATTTACATACTTTATAACGTGCCTTGTGGTGAACCTTGATACAGCTTCTGTCTGGAACATAATATCACGCTTTGATTGCTGCAACATCAAAATTAGGGGAGCAGGTGATTATTATTGTCATTATTAATTAATCTGATGGTTATTTTCTTAATTTCCTCATTAATCATTTGGTCCATAAACAATGAGAAGATTGTTGCTCATTTATGTGCCCAAGGTGATCTCTCCCATGATCTTATTTTGTCCAAACAGTAATTCAGAAACTATAGGTTATCAGTCAACTATAATGTGTGATTAGCTACATGCTACAAAGTGATTATCAGAATAGTTAGAATTTCCTGTGTTGATTAATCATCAATAGTTTAAATAACTAGCATAATATTGTTAATGTTTCAGTTGACCATTGCAGTGCTGATCATGTTACGCTGTTTGTCTAACAACACAACCTTTAAATGCTCATCACTGTCAGTTTGGATGCAAAAATCCACTGCAATATTTTGCTTCTTCTTTCATTTCCAAATAAAACTACTCACAGGAAATAGGGCAGCCTGAGCAGCGGATAGTAATGGCCTCTTTAAGGATTTGAAAAACCTCAGACAGAATAATGCTTTGCTTTGATTTTGTTGAAGTCATCAGAGGGTTCAGCTCTCGTTACAGCCGATCATGCAGTGTGTTTCCTTGGCTCGGGGCCTCTCTCTTCAGCATTTTGCTCATTCCACTGTCTCCGCTCCACTGCCTGACAACAGTATGCACTTTCAATCCCCGCAGCTTACACACTATCATAGTACAGACAGCTACATTAATACTTCCCCATATTTTTTTAAATTTTTGCTCTCATCTGCTAAACTGCAAAAACCTAATCTCTCCTCTGTGGCTAAGCTCTATGGATATCTCTCATTTCTGACAGTCATTTTCTCTCTCAAAAACAAAATCACTTTGACCCCGACTGCTGCCTTTTATCACTTCAAAATGACGGTGAAAACATGTTGCATGCATTGAGTCTTTATTATGAATGTGCTGCAGAAGTATAATATTCCAAGTGCCAGCTTTTCTTTGTCAATTTCATCTTCTATCATCATACATTAATAAAAACGCACAACATGCCAATAACCACAAAGATTATAGAAGCCTGGTGGTAATACAATAACTGTCGGATAGTTTCTGTGCCTACATTAGAACCATAACTACTTAAAGCTAACTCATATCAACTAGAGAATTATCACAATATTGAGATTTATATCTGCAGAATACACCAAATGTTGATTATAAATAAATTTACATATTAAGCACTAACAGAGAAAAAAATGCCATATTAATATCACAGAAAATTGTCTGCAGGTGTGAACTCGTGACGAGATATTGTGGCATTTCTGTACATGATTCAAAATCCAGTTGTAGTAAATAAGGAGACTTTGATTCTTTCTTGATGAAACACGGTTGTTTCAGATCACAGTGAGAATCGCAGGTAGATAAAGATTCGAGGTTAGTTAAGGATACACAAGATATAACAATAATAATAGTAATAATAATAAAGCAGGTTTAAAAATTAGTCCTATTCCTATTATATCTCACTCCTATAAATCCAGTATTCACAAAGTAACCTTTAAATGACGCATCAAACTGTGTATGTGACATAATGGGCTTAAATAGAAAGTGCTATAAGTGATTTTGATGAAAAATAGTTGATTATTAATCAACTCCAGGTCGTTAAAGGATCATACCAGTGTTGCTACATGCCACTGTCCTTTGTCAGCATCAGCCATGTAGGTTACATACACCCTGTGCATTTTTCCCAAAATATCTTTATCTATGAGATAGTGTTTGATTATATTTTGTCCATATTCAATAAACTTCAGATTGTAGTATTCAAGCTAGGAAGGCAGCACTTGTAAGGAACTCTATTTCCAGGCATACTAACTTTCCTCTTAACAGCTCCAGGCTCCCCTCCTCTCTTTCTCGCTTAGTGATTTTTGACCCAGTAAACTCAGACGTTCTTGTCAGAAAGGTAAATTACCTATACCTAGCAACTTTCATGTGTCCTATAGTGTGTCTATACCCTGTTTCAACATGAACGGCAGTGAATGGGTTTTAAAAATGCCGTCTGAGATCTACTAAAGTATGCACATGGTTGAATTTTAACAACAGCATTTGTAGAAGATCTCTGACTAGACTGGTATGGTCCTTTAAATACCAATATTTTGAGTTAATGGGACTCTACAAACAACTATCTTTCTTCAGAATTGCTTATTTCACCCTCAGGGTGATTTTTCCTGTGTTAGGATTTTCCTCAAGCGTCAAAAATTTCCAAATCTGTTTGAAAGTACAAGCTCCATCTAAAGCTGCAGCCACAACTTTGACTGCAATCACAAGATATTAATTTGTTAACCAAAATAGTGATGCCAATATGCACAATAAACCACCACCATCTCTCAAATGTGGCACAGCACTTCGACAGCATCCCATTATGAAATATTTTTTTCTGTTTCAAAATAATATTTTACAAACATTATCAAAAGACAGGTTATAGATGATGTAGCATAATTAGCTTCACTGTAAAACGAATGTTTGAAACAGCTTGCTACATTGATTTTTTTGTATTTTTGCAAACATGTACCCTTTCCCGGCTCACAGTGGTCAGTGGTTTAGAGCGAATATACAATAAAGGTGCAGCAGAGTAAAAACACGTTTGATGTTCCTCTCTACAACAGCTTTTCTGTGATCAGAGACGGGTCTCTACAAAGCAAGAAACTTTCCCTCTAAATTCTCTTTTGGCACATATTTTCCTTGCAGTGATGACTGTGCCTTCTGTGTGAGACTTTTCATAATCCCTTCCATTTTAGCACCCATAGCTAGTCCTTGGTAAGCCTCCTTTTCATCCTCTTTTGCCACCCGTACACTCACTCTCAAACACAAGACACATGGCAGGAAGTCATGAGAACCACACAGAGGACAGTCTGAGACAAAGAGGACATTACAGTGATTCAAAGTGTTTCTTCTCTGTCAGGGAATTGGGTGAAATTCTGCTCTGTGACTCCAGTGCAGCACAAATCCCAGAGCCTCTCCACGTATCCAAGGGGATTTAAAATGTGAAACTCTGCGGCTGCCCGCTCGGTCGGTGCAGTGAAGGATGGACTTGGCGGACATTTTGTTGGAACTTGCAATGTGGTGCTGGAGTTGGGAGGCAATCCAGCCCGTCTCACGTTCTCTAATCACCTCCATCGGTCTCCCTGTTTTCTAGTCCAGCTTGTGCGAGGCAGCTCTGCGGGTGGGGTGGATGGGACTCTTGAAGGGTTTGTGTCTTTCTCAAGAATCATTCTGAACATGGTGACCAGCATACGAAGGGATTGATTAGACTGTCTACTCCCTTCTCCATCTAACATCACATGGACAAACCCCTTCCCCCTGACTCAGAGCAGCATCATTTGCATATTTTATTTTCTTCCATTTGCAAAAGGGATTTATATAGATTACAGATATATGAGTAAGCACTGTATAATATCGGGTGCATATTTGTCACACATCCAGGTAATGACTAGGCGGTAAAGACGGTGGTGCAGGTGCGGGCCAGACGGTCAGTTGCCTTATCCAGTTTCATCCTGGGATGAAACTCAGGTTTTCACATTTACTAAAAAAAGAAGAGGAAGCATATTAGTTGAAGAGTGATATATTACTGCAACTTAATATGGATGTATAAACTTTCACAGACCACAGAGGACAGTTACATAATGAGAAAAACAAGGATTGTTGAGTCCTAGAGCTCTTAAACTCAACTTGTATGTACGATTTATTCTTCCAGTCATTAAGTTAATTAGGAAATCTCTCTGCTTAATGAGACCCAACAGGATGTGAGTGTGTGCATTCAAAAACAACATACAGCTAAGCATCTGCTTGAGGCATCCTTTAACTGACTGACCCTTCATTCTCATTTTTAAGTAATCATTTATGAGATAAATATTAGCCTTTTTCTTTACAAGTCACTAACAAGTAATAATCATTGATCTGTTATCAGAATCCCTTTATTTGGTGCAGTAAATGTACATTTATTCGTCTTGTGAGCATGTCAACAACTCACACACTGACATACATCATATATATATGTATACATATGGTACAAGGACAACAAGACTTCACATTTTGTACAAGCAAAACAGGGCGAGGCGTACAACAGACAGCAGACTACACATGTCACTCTACAGATACACACACAGCAATCCCAGCATGCAGTGGTTTACAGCTGGAGGCTGGAAGCCACCCGTGCAAATGGAAAAACATGTCATAAAATGTAAATTTGACTGATGCAAATGTGATTAATATGTTTTGAGCTTTGTGTGGCGTTGACACAGTTCCTAAGGCTAAAGTGCCGCAGTGTATAAAGACGTGTGCGGGCATTGTAACTGGTGCAATATTATGCAAACATGGTCAGTAATAATATCAGTGGCTACAGTCAGAATGTGCTTAAAGAGCTATATGTTATGTTTTGATGGAATAAACAGTGACAGTAGTAGGTTTTTGGGCCAGAAGGGTCAGGATTAAAAACAAAACACAAAAAGGAAGAGTACAGAGGAGGGGGCAGTTCAGCTGTGCACAACTTCACAGGGGGTAAAAAGAAGGAGGTTAAGGTTTAAAGGTCAGATTTGGGACACTCACTGGCCAGGTTGACAATGCAGGCGATGATAATGATCGTCCCTCCTACTAGTGACACCATGGAGAGCATCTTGGCCACACGTCCCAGACGCACGGCACCATCCAGATTTCCCTGCTCAAGACTGTTCTTGGACTGAGGGAGAAGATTGAACCATCTGTTAACTTGGATTTGTCATGAATGCATCTATAAAAGCTAAACAAACTGAAATTCAGTAAAGTCACTTCAGAACAACAAAAGTACTGTTAGTAAAAACACATAAAAACGAGCCACACAAGAGATGTTCTCACCATGATGGAGTAGACAAATCCCACGATGTTGATGGGCCACACGGGGCAGAAGCAGGCCAGCACGGACAGGAGGAGGTAGTCTTTAACTTTGGTCCGATCCAAGGGTGGGTTGGTGGCGATGCTGGAGTGGCGAGAAAGTGACGGCCTGGGTGAGAAGGCGGTGTAGCCAATGGAGCTCGCCCTGCTCCCCTTCCTGGTCTTGCCGTGATGAGGGTAAGAGATGGAGTGCTGTCTTCTGGGAGGAGAGGAGATGACAGGGGAGGTGCTGTCTGCAGGCGCTTGGTGGATCCCGTTACCTACACATGAGGGGACAGAACGGACGGGCAAATGTTTGAAACAATAGAGGAGGTAAATGTGTGTGTGCTCTTTTATGTCCTAAAATCTGACTCGCCCCTAGTAACCCCAGTGAGCTGACTCAGCAGCTGTGTAACCCCCCTCTTCCACCCACACTGAGGGTTAAACTCAGTAACTTACTGTTCTTCAGCTTCTCGTTGATGACTATGACCAGCTCTCCTTTGGATTTGCTGCGGGGTGGCCTCGTGTTGGCCGGCCTGCCGCTGTGGATGAGTTGTTCGCCGCTGACTTGTAGGCACGGCTCAGAGATGGGGGCTTGGCTTGAAAGAGAGGCCTCCTGGTCCAGCAGCGATGGTTGTTCCTCCCCTGACCAAATGGCGGGACATGGCATCATGTTCACAGCCATGCTGACAGCAAATTGAAGCCTCCGTTTGTGGTGCAGTCCTGCGTTCACTGCCTGTAGTTAAACCTGGGGGGCAGAAAATGGTTTTAACCAACTTAATAAATAAACAGAAATTGCTCCCTCCAATTGGCTTAGGGAGTGTGCAAAAATTACTTGGGTGGGTTAAAAAGGGAGAGGATTATGTATAATGTATTCAAAGTTTTTTTATTTTAATATTTTAACCTGCCCAGAGATAACAGATGCAAATTACCTACAAGCTCACTCTGATGCAGTTAAATGAAATATTTAGAAATCTTACTGGAAGAGTGGGGGATAGTCCTTAAATTATTTTCTTATCCCAAATTTATATTAGAAAAACAAACAAAAAATAATAACAAAACACTTATAAAACCAAAAAAGTCAAAAGATCAAATATTTATATCAAAAACACTTACTTGGGCCACAGAATATAAAATGAAAGTACAGCCCACAGTAGCTCCTACATTCAATTTATCCAGCATGTAACAGAAAACACACGTCTATAAAATGTTAAACATGCTACAAATTGTGACAGTCACAGCTGCTGGTTGAAAGGTAAAGAATGGCCTTAGATATTCACTTAACAGGATGCATTATGTATGTTTTCCATCATCTTGGCAATTTCTTATTGTATTCCTACTGTTTCATAAATGTGCTATGTTAAAGTAATTATTATCTATTTATTATTTAATTTATATATAATTCTAATTATTTCAATAAATGCAGAGTTCCACACTCTGTTTACAAGCCTTGGGAAGCACCACTGCATGTGAAAACATTGAATAAAGTCTTTTGCAGCTCCAGTGGGATGCATGAAGTCTTTATAAGCCACTACTAGAATAACACAGCAGAATTTCTAACTTAACTGTCAAGGGTTAAGGTGCATTGTGGGTAATGGAGGCACCAAGAAAGAAGGAACGTTTGTAATAAAAAACAAAAACAGAATATCTCTTGTTTGACTGCATCAATTTGGATCTTTTCTGAACTTGCCATTGTGAGTCCGACATGGCTGCATGCAGCTCAAGATCAGGGGTTTAAATGCACAATATGTCATTTCTGCCATTAGAGGTCTCTGTATCAAAACAATAAAAACAAAAGATGCCAAGGTGTAGCAGAGGATCATGGGATTTTTTTATTTCATTGTTAGACAGGAATCATTGCGGATGAAAAGCTATCTAACTCAAGCAGAAATGTTCATGTTATTGTAATTTGTGACAGGTGACAAAAGAAACACACTATCTTCAAAAAAATGATGTATTTCTTTAGATTTCATCATTTTTGGAAACACTTGGGGATTACTCAACGAAGCACATAACACAGATCTCATCATTTGTAGACATTTTGTATGAAAATGTTACATGTACACTAGTTTAAATTAGTAGCTTCTAGGCTACATACAGTGTTGTGGAGTCACTAGTTACATGTAAGGAAATAACATAATTTAATTACAAAATAAATGTAATTGTAATCTTTTACAGTTACTAAGAAAGAATGTGTAACCTAACTAAATTGCAGTTGCTTATGAAAATGTTAATGACTACAAAGGAGGTTACATCTGAATATCTTCTGTAAAAAGCTTAAGCTCTATGTTGAATAATATGTTGTGTTTTGATGTGCATAATGTCTTCTTTTGCCATTTCCAGTCAAGGCTCTTTAGTAAAGTTTGATGCTGTTTTTGATTGTTCTCTTGTTTGAATTTGTAGTCTAACATCTGCAATTAACACTGTCTGGTTGAAACAATCTGAAATGGTTAACAGATGAAAATTTTGAAAAGTAATCAAATGTAATAAGATATATGTGGAGGCCTTGTGGCCCCCCTCTCTGTGTCTCGCAGCCCCTCAGGGGTCCCCGGCCTCCACTTTGGGAACCACTGAGTTACAATAGCCTTCTTTGATAAAGCAGTTGAAATAGTTACATTGCTTATTACTTTTTAAGTAGGGTAGCTGGTAATTTGTAAACTATTACATTTTCAAAATAACCTTCCCAACCCTGCCTACATGTGAAACCATTATTCAGTAGTGCAACATTTTTTCTTGTAATTTAAGAGGGATGGTGATATGGAATGAAATAAGAAAACTTTGACTTAACTTTTTAGACTTTAAAAAAATAAAAAATTAATACACAGTATTTTAGCAGATGTACATTTTGATCCAGGCTCAGTGTCACAATAAGCCTCTTTATAATCCACTCTGACTCCAGCTGACAGTCAGGCCCTATTTTTTTTTTTTTTACTCCTTAAATGTTGAGTTAATGGATTAAAGGTAAACAGATAAAACGCACGCATGTTACGCTACAAATCAGGCCTTGGAGCTCATTAAAGAAGCGGTCGGGCTGTATCAGGTAACAAGAAAAAAACAGGTCACAATTGTTGGAGGCGCACAAAGAGGCAGGTTCCTGTGAAACGGTGGAAGCGGCCGTGGTCTCCGCGCAGGTGTGTACATACCATTATTTCATCATGTGTACTCAGGCGCTGACTGGCATATGGTGGGCCGTTGTTGTGCGCGGAACAAAGGGTGAAAGGACAGAGCAGAAAGACGAGGACAAAGGAGGGATCCTCGGATAGACGAGTGAAGGAGGAAGGTGGGAGGGGGCGCTTGGTAATTAGCGAGCTGCTGGTGATTTAAATTCACGGGATGTGCGCTGCTACGTTGCAATGATAAGCACAGAAAACACACATGCAGCTTTGCTTTGGAACAAACTATGCCTGAATTTTTAACCCCAACCTTTGAGGGTTTGAGTTCGCATTTTACACGGCGGAGAAAAAACAAGCAGGAAGGAGGCTGAAGATAAATCAAACTGACCTTTTTCTTCCAGCGCCTGTCTCAGCACAGCCGGAGCATCTCTTGCTTTGGCATCGTGGGAACGTTATTCACAGGTGTAAAAAATATTATAAAAATAAGATAGAAAAACCCGAATTAGACGCGATTTAACATCTCTACAGTCACGACAAGCAGATGTGCGCTATTATATCTGAAATCCAAAATCCTCTGTGGATGCTGGAGACGACAGGCTGGTTGGAGCGCCGTGTTCCAGCGCAGTGTGCTGGGATGGATGGCAGGGTGGATCAGAGAGGAGGGGTGTGTGTGCGTGCGTGTGTGTGTGAAATGAAAAGTGAAATCCACCAGACTACGTGTTATGGGAGGACGAGAGGGAGGAGGAGGAGGAGGAGGGTACTGTGTGTTCAAGAAAAAAAACAAAAAGCTTCTGACACTGAATGTTTATCCGGTGATGCTGCATCACTCACAGTAATGTGTGATAAAAAGGTGTCATCCTGTCTCCGCGAGGACAAGAGTTTGCAAATAAGCCCAATTAGGTTTTCAAACTAAAAATAGCTGCTAATTAATAATCAGATTAGGTGACGTTTAGAGTCATATGTGAAACATGAGACACATTCGATTACGACCATGAAAAAAACACCCAAACAATCAATGAATGTGAGACATTTATTAAAAAGCAATCGTGCGCCATCAGCTGGTACACAGAAGTAACTACAAAAACATCATAAAAACAAGCGTAAAAGACAGATAAAAGCTTCTGAGATGGAAAATATATACATAACAAATGCGTATAATTAAAAAAAAACAACAACAAAAACATATACAAATCATTTCCCCATGGCACTCAGGATGTTTGCCTGAAAAGAGAAGAAACCAACATTAGTACTAATAAAATAAGACAAATAACAAGAGACCACTCCTAAAGCTGCATCATAAGGTAAGCCTTTATTTTATCAAAGAGGAAGTAAGCCGAATAGCTAAAGTAAAAAAAACACATACAAGGCATGTACAACTAAAATAAGAACAGATGTTAACAGAACATTTCTAAGAGGAAAAACCAATTTATAAGATAAAGTGACAACAGTGTCCGCAACAGCAGCAGACTCAGCAAGTCTAGTATATGTAAATATCAGAAAAAATAAAGATTATTGATTGATTACTAATACTTAAAGGTGCTGTAAGTGGTATTTAAATTTTTTTGCGCATAAAATTGTTAAATAAGTGTTAAATAGCTCTACACTTAGACACATGTCAC
>JAQFJA010000014.1:12240647-12253191 GCA_029874485.1 Naso brachycentron
TAAGCTGTGACTCTACTAGGCATCAAGGCTTAATGTAGTATTGTATTGTTAGAGGGTGTTTACAGCTTGTGTTTAAATTATTTGAAAGGTTTTATTTAACTATGTGGCAAAATAAAAGTGATTACCGCATATTTATTGGAGTTAAATAAAGGTAGTTATTTTTAATTTTAGTAAAATAAATAAATAAAAAAAAAATAGAAACACTAAATGCTGTTAAATGTGTTTTTCATTTATATTACTGATGTCCAAATATTAGATCAGATTTATGGCCATCATTTGCTTCCATAAAACCCACCTCACCAAAATAAAAGTCACTGGGCACTCACTGACTCGAATACAGGTTTTAAATTGTACAAATCAGACCTAACTGGATTTTCTTTGTTTGTTTTTCTGTTTTTAAACTCCAGTCAACTCCACAGGTGTGCAGATAAGTGTCCCTCACCAGGCAGGGGCTCCTCATTGAGGGCAGCAGTGTCCACAGTTGAAGGAGGCTGTGCTATGTGCTCTGTGGGTGGGGTTTGGGGAGAACTCGTCTGCACGGGCATGAGCTCTGATTGGAGGCTCCCCTCCACTTGGGTTTGGGTGGGAGTATTCTGGAGAAGCAAGCAGAAGGCCGTCAGCAAATGTAAACACAAGTCCCAGCATTATCCTGAGGTGCCAGGCTGTTAAACAAGATGTGAGGACTGCCGGACACACACGAACAAACAAACACACACACACGCACACTGACGTGATCCATGTGAGAAAAATGCGCGCAGTAAAATGAGAGCAAACAGAGACGCCATGCTCAGCAAGCCTACCTGGAAGAGAAAATTGCTCCAAGCAGCATCCATTTTGCGCCACAGCGATGGAGATTATAAAGTCAGCTCCTGATTGCGATCGAGGAGAGCCGCCTTTGCATGGCTCAGATCGGCCCAGCGGTGATCGAGGCGCGGACAGCCGCCTGTCCTGCAGCACAAACGACGGGCGTCTGGATTCTCTTTTACAAAACGTGACTAAAGTCGTCTGCAAAAATATGTTTTTCTCATTGAGGTAGCCTAATACTGTCCATTAAAATGCACGCAGCTGTTGACTTGCGCAGGCTGCAGCGCGCAGGCAGCAGTGGAGCAGGCCAGGTCCAATAATGGCCTGTTTCTCTTTCACTTTGGTTTCTAACTTTAATTCATTAAACCCTCATCTCACCAAAACGCAACATCTCACAAGAAAACTCTTTACCAAAACAAACCCCCAAGAAACTCGCATGATACAGTATTACATTTCTAGCAGTAAACATAAACCACTCTACGTGAAATAAATGCATTTTTACGCAAGAGAACAAATATGGGTTATAACACACGTATCTGGTAGCACAGCAGGTCATGCTTTGTTTTTAATTTATGAATCTATTTTTCCGATTTCCCCCAATAGGCCAATCGGGTGTTTGTCGAAGCCTCGTTGTTGGATTCAAGCCCTGACCCCGGCGAGCGGCGCTCTCGCCGGGCCGCAGCCTCTCGCTCCACCTCGGCCGTTCAGCTGCGAGGATGTCATCTTTCTTTTTTTATCGCCCGCTCTCCCTCCTCCCTCCCTGTCTCTTTCTTCCTTTTCTTTTTTAATTCCTCTTTCTTCTCCCCCTCCTCTCCTTTTCTCGCACCGCTATGTCCCACTTGCTCTTAAAGGGATAGAGTTTCCTCTTTGGACACCCCCCTCTCATTTCCGTCTCCCTCGGCGGAGCCTGTCCTCTTCCCTTCCTTCCTGGGTTCAGTCGGCCGACACAAAATGCACCACAGTGTGTTTTTTTCCTGTCTCAGGCCAGCTGGAACAAGTCTCCTGCTTCGCCGCGGAAAACAGGCTGAACGACCTTCCATGAACGGAGCGATGACAGACGCATCTTAAAGGGAAGTGCGCGCAGATCCTCCCAGTCGGCCTATAATAATGATGTCAGAGTCAGATATAGTACACAGGACAAACAGCAGCTCAGGACACACACACACACACACACACACTTAATAGATGAGAATAATTGTCAGCATTGCATATAGAAATAATGTGTATATAATAGGCTACAGAGACCGAGCTTCTCAAAAGTAAAAATTAGTTGATTTTTACTATTGATTGTTTATCAGGAAAAATAAGAAATTCTAATAACCCGAACGTCATGAACAGAATTGACAGATTAACTGAATAATTGAGAAAATAATACTAAAATATATATTAATAAAATAAAATAAGGCTTAAACTGACATTTTTTTCTGTTCAAAAATTTGTTAATTCTATTCTGTTTTATATAATTTCATCTGTAAAATTTGGGAAATGATAATAAAAAAAACCAAAGAAAACCTTTTAGAATTTCCCACAACCCAAGCAGACGTATTAAATGTTTTCTTATGTCTGTCCTACCATCAAGAACTTAAAAATATTCAGTTTAACATCATAGAGGACAAAGAAAACAAGTAAGTATTCACATCTGAGAAACTGAGATATTTTTGGGCATTCATACATAAAAAAGAATCAGCTATTAAATTAGTTGTTGATTAATTTTCTGACAATCAAAATTTGATTAACTGTTACAGCGAACTGCAGCTCTGTAAAAAAAACGTCCTGGGTAAATTACATCAAATCAAGACCAGTTAATGTGTTAATATCAATTTATTCTCTTTTTTTTAAATTACTTTTTAAAGCACCCCATTTCTTTTCCAATACACGTTAAGACCCTCTTCCCTCTTCTCCTCAAGCTTAGATCTGCTTGATTTGAATATTTAATAAGGTTTTCAACCCCCAACCCTCCCCAAAACCCGCCCTCACCGGAAAACTCTGCAAAACACAGATGAGCCTGCATTGCTTCTTCGTCTTCATCTTTCATTCGGGCAACGACGACAACGCAGGAACCAAGACTCCCCGTTCTCGTCAAAACCTTTGACACTAAACACACTACCACACTGATTTCCCCAACACAAAGGCCGTCCTGAGCCCGCCAGTCTTAGTTTATATAAGGAGTTGATGCATGCACTGAGATTCCAACCAAGCATAAAGTAGTAGGTTATACAGGGAATTGTCTTGAGCTGGTGTTTCTGAGTCATACAAACAGCAGGGTGATTATCTTTTTTTCTTTTTTTTTGTTTCAATTAACATAAAAAAAACAAAACATAACAAAAAAAATCCAGTTAATTCTGATCTCCTTCATTAAATGTTCCACAAAAAGGGAGAAAAATCTTCCAGTGGCTCATGAAACACTGATTAGTGTCTTTCTGTGAGGACGGGCTGCTGCGGTCACCGCTGCTGCGACAGCACGAGAGAGTGCAGGCCCACAGCAGCTCAGTCGACGCCCGTCCTCTCTCTTCCTCCTCTTCTTCACACGTCCAGCTTGTTGCACTCCCCATCAGTCAGAATATCAGCTTGGATTGTGCCCATCTTTCTCCATCTCTTTTTGTTCTCCTCGCTTCCTTCCCTTGAAAGATTTCATGTGAAAAGCCAAACTGAAGACAAATAAATACACGTTAAAAAAAAGTAAACCAGCATTTACATTCCAGTGCCCAATTGTAAAATGTTGTTTTTTTTAAAGTCCTATGAGAGTCCAGAGGTCAGAGTTTATGTGAATAGTGGGGTGTTGCCATCTTTAAAATCCAGTCGCTTTTGTCTTAAAAAATGTGGCAAATATAACCAGACTTGACCGCTTGACAAACGCACATAAATCATTAACAATTATTAATAATAATCCCTTATTAATAATCATTAATACCTTGAACACACACCATACCTGACAATGTAACAGCTTTTTTTGTACCGACTTTTTTTTTTTTTTTTTTTTACAGTAAAAGTGGGCCCTTTTCTTCTCGCGAGAAAAATGTGAACATGATTACAACAACAATTACATCAGGATTAGTTATGGTAATATTGACACCTATAGAAAATGCAGTTGGAGTCGTCACTCTAAATCTTGAATTCAATACTCATTTGAATATATCAAAATTACTATCAGTATCTTTGTTACTCTATAAAACCAATGACTTGTTTTTGTTCTTAATGTTCCCATAAATATGTACAGTAAAGATCAAAAATGTGGGACGAGTGATCTTAAATGCCAGTGAAACTTGGACAGGTACGGTACATCTCAAATGTGTTTGGTCATGTTTACAAATGTTTCTTTTTTGTACATCTATCTCATGCATTGGAGTGACTCCCATAGACACCTATGTTGTTTAGATACTCATAATGTCATGGATGCCGGAAAAGCTTCTTTTTATGTATTTGTACACGTCCACACAAATGTTTCTCCTCACCCCAGCTGCATTTTTACAACAGAGTCTCTTTGCCTTTACAAACATTCTGCGTATTCGTATTCGCTTTTAAATCATCTTGCAGTCATCAAATAAAAATTCTGATGGCACGACATCCCTTTAAGAACCCCTTAAAGGCATTGGTGACGTTCCAAGCAACTTGTTTTTGTGTTCTTTTTTTTACACGAAATACAAAAAAATCAACAAAACATCAACAGTTGGAAATCAATAAAAAGTGTTTCGTTTTGTTTTTTTCCCAACCTTGCAGCAGGCTGGAGACGAAAGTTACCCATCGTTTGTGATTCTCCCCTTATTTCCTTTCATGAGCAGAAGTTACGAGTGCTTGCTAGATATATCTGGACGCTACGGACTACGTACAAGTACATACACAATGCAAATAAAAGCAACCTTTTCCTTTTTTCCTCCCTCTGTCCTCTCTCTTTCTCCATTCCAGCATAGAACATCATAGAAGAAGACACGGCTGCTGCTCTGGGAGGAAATAAAAGGCTAAAATATCCCAACTTTCAAACTTCCTGTCTCACTTTTATACAGGCGGTAACAAAGATAAAAACATTGAACACAAACTTCCTCTTTTTGAAATCTAATAACACCTTAATCCAGTGGTATTACAGGTGGTTACATTCCTCCCTCCCTCTTTGATACCTGTGAGAATGGGAGGAAACCTCTCTACCCACCCTGAGTCTAAAGTAGCAGGAGGCAGCTCAATAATGCCAGTTTGTCCTCTCTTTGCCTCTGATGTTGACTGATCTCTGCGCCTGTCTGTGCATCACGAGGAAAGGGTGAGATCCCCAAATCCTCTGCATCTCAGCCGTTCTGAGAGATCAGTCCAAGAAAGGACATAAGGCAAGGTGGCAAGCTGAGAGTATTGAGGTGCAACCTGTGATAGCTACCTTCCTAAATCACTCCTTCCCTTAACGCTGCCGCCCTGTCCACACTCTTCCTCCTGCCGTCTAAGAGTAGGAGAGGTGGGAGCCGTTAGAGATGTGGGAAGTGACTGAGGTGCTTCGGCTCAGGACGCCGTCGCTGCCCCCGGCTCCTCCAGGCCCCCCGCCAGACGCCGTCCTCCGCAGTGGCTGGGGGCTGTTCCTCAGGGCCATCAGGCTGGGGGCACCGCGCACACCCAGCCCGCCGCCGCCGTAGATCCCCCCCTGTGAGGAGGAGGAGGAAGAGGAAGAGGAGGATGGGCCCGAGATTGATGGAGGGGCAGGTGGCGGGGGAGGTAGCATGGCCAGGGACTGAGAGGAGGAGCGCGAGGGCAGGTGATGGGAGAAGGGCAGGGGGTGTGGGTGGGCCAGGTCGCCGCCGGAGCCTCGCACTCCAGCCCACTCCCGCTCCCTCTCCTTCTCCCGCTCCCTATCTCGATCCCGATCCCGCTCCCGCTCACGGTAGAGCTGTGGTGTGCTCTGGTGGTGGTAGTGCTGGGGCAGGTGGTGGCGCTGGTGGTGGGAGGAGGAAGAGGAGGAGGAAGAGGAAGAGGAAACGGAGGAGCGGGATGAGTGGTGCATCTCCCTACCATCCCGCCCCAGTCCCAGGGCCAATCCCAGGGCGTGGGAGGAGGAGGACTCGCTCCTGCGGTCCCCTGCTCCGCTGCTGCTGCCAATGCCACTGCTGCTGCTGCTGCTGTTGTGGCTGCGGCGGGAGTGTTGCTGCGGGGGCACACTCTGCGGGTGGATACCATGGCTCCAGTGGCCAGCAGAGCGGGAGCCCGAGGGAGGGGCGTTGGAGTAACCCTGCATGGGGTACGCCTCGCTGGGGATGCCCGACAGTGCCATGTTGCTGAAGCCCAGACGCAAACTCTCTGAGTCGAAGGACTCGATCTCGCTGGCTTGCCGCTCGAGGAGGGTGCGAATGCGTTCTGAGCGCTCATTCTGCAGAGACAGCATCTCTTCCTCGATCTGGGGAAAGAGCAGGAGACACTCAACGCCAATGACACAATAATTATTATGTTCAAATAGCATGCTTTTATCTAAAAGTTAAGATTTTGCTTTTGTAAACACTAAACATTTGGAGAACTAACTTTTATACTTACTGTAAATTTACGAGTTCAATTTAAGTTGGTCATGAAAACAGTTGAGTTCAAAGTTGCTTTGGTGTTCTTGATCAAATCTCACAAGCTTTCATAGCAGATGGAGTCCCCCAGTTGTCGTGGAAATTGATGATAAAGTTTCCAATTTTTCTAATATTATTTAAAGCATTACATCTACTAAGGGGACCTTGTGGTGAGAATGTTTTTGTCAATGGCTGTTTGCAAAGTTAAGAATGAACTTTCAATCTCAACTTTGAGCTAATATGGATGGAAAGACCTTAAAGAAGATTCTGTGACATGACTGAAACTGCTGCGATCATTTAGACACAACATGGGACACCAAAAAAACTACATAAATCTTACAAATTCTAACGATCCTGTAGCCAACAGCAGGAGTCTAATCTTATCTTACTTTACTCTCTTACTGACTTTTCCTACATTTTATGGTATTTTTCTTCATAGAAATGATTGCCAAAGGACACTAACCCTCTGCTCCAGCAGGGCGCGGCGGATTGACACTCTCTGCTCCAGGTCCTTGACCTCCCTTTCGTGCTGCGTGTCGGTGTGGATCTTGATCTTGCTCTGATAGGCGTTGAGCAGCTCCAGCTCCTGCTGCAGCTGCATCCGCAGCACCTTGTACTCCGCTTCCTGGGTCTCATCCAATCGCAGCTATGGGGGAGAAAAAAAGAGGGAGTGTGATGAAAAATGGATTTGGTGCAACTTTATGGGCTGGAAATTGTGTTTTTGTGTTGACATGGGTAGAAAAGGAAAAGTGTAGAGACAGAACAGGGAGGGCGGTGCAGAGAGAACAGAGGAGAGTTCAGTTTAATCAGTGTTTTGTCTGGTGCAGCTCCAGTTTGATCAGTCTGAGCTGCATATGTTTTATTCAATAGGATGAAGGGGTGACATGTAAAATAAAATTTGATGAAACTATTTAATTATAGAATATCATTTGCAAACATCTCAAGAACTTAAATGCACCATGCAAAAATACTGTAGGTGGGTTTTGAACAAGATATTGTTTTTTCAGATTTCATTTAAAAAGTTGTAGTACATTAAGTATTCAAAAAAAAAATAAAAAATTAAAGACTTTGGTATAACAAAATGTTGCACAACAGTTGAACCTCTTTGACCTGTGGTTGTGATGCCTGTCTTGAAGCCTTGCTCCAGAAAAAAGATTTAATCTCTCCTTTCAAAAGCATTCTTTATTTAAAACATTTATTTTGTCTGACCTCGAGACTGAGTTTAATCAGTGAGTGGGAAACCTTCCCAAAGAGACTTTATCCACAGCAGGAGTGGATGTGGGGACAAACAAGGGCAGCAGGGATTTGGCTTACTGGGCTTACATGGCACGCTGCTGTGTAAGGTAATTAAAGTGGCACAGGGGCGTTATGCCACTAAAAACAACAAGACATTTTGTCATGTCACATCCTTCTGCTACTATGTTTCATTCATTTAAAAGCCTTGGATTTATGGGAGTGAGTGAATGCTTACAAGGATGGGATGTCAGTTTAGCTGCAAGCGACTACAAAAAATTATTTTAATATTTAAAAAGCAACAGTGGTGGTATGTTACTCACATGCTGTATTTCAGTACAAATCTGAGTTACTTAACTTGAGTGTTTTAATGATAATTGTTGTATTTGTTTTTTAATGCATCAATGCCAAAATATTTAATGCTTCTAGTTTCCCAAATGGGCGGATTTGCTGCTTTTCCTTTTAATTATTTGAAAATGTATAGTTTAGTTTTTATTCATTGTGCCCAATTGTTGCTGGACTCTGGTTAATTTAATAGGCTTTTTTTAATTGCTACTTATTCTTTTTTAAATTTTACAACGTGATCACTTTAATGAATTTCAAGTTCATTATTAAAAAAAACAACATTTTTTACATAGCTGAAGTTTGAAGTGGAATTAGCTATTATAGCCATTTTATCCAGTTATCATCTTTTTCTCCTGCTACAGCTGTGTTGTAAAGTAACAGGTAAGGTGGAACTTTTAAATGTTTTGCCATCAGAAAAGGATCTGCTACCAGGGCGCGTAAAGGCAGGTGGTAGGTTAACAAATGGGATGGAGTCCCCCCTCATCCCCCCTCAAATTCAACACTGATAGTGCTGAACATGCATTACATCACAGGAGAAGTCAATATCACATTTAACTTTGATACATCAGTTATAATACAGAATAAAATAAAGGCAGCTGTTACCTTGTAAAAAATGTGACATGTGCTTCAATAACGCTTAATCCCCACTAACTATAAAAGTCCACTATGGCTCTACTGGCTAAAGTTGCTGTAATTGTTAAGTGGGGAAAATAGCGCTGATACAGAAATGGTTACTGTCCTCTATAAAGGGTTAATTGCATTTTTTGGATGCTTAATATGTAATTGTTCAGGCTTTGAAGTATAACTCTGGGACAAGAAGAAACACATCATTGAGTATCCTGAGAGGCCATACTGTAATATGAAACAAAATGTATTATCATTATTATTATTAAAACCAGAGACCAAAATATATTTTTGTTACATTGCTCCGTTCAACTACATTGCAATTATTTCTGTCAAATCTCCAAGAGGAAAAAATTCCGATTTATCTCAGTTTGCTGCCATCTTCATATCAAAGCAGGTTTGAGTGTGACACTCATAACACTTTATATTGTAAGTCATGTATCATTGGATCTGAAAGATCCTTTACGTCCTTTTTTTCAAAGGGGAAGTTTGCTGATTTTTCACAATAAAGTTGGTTTAAAGGTGATTGCCTGACACTTGAGTGTCAGTTGGAGCAGAAAACTTTTAAGTTTGAAAACGAAAAACATCTGGGATGTTTTGAATGAAAAAAAAAAAGTGGGTTTACTGACCAAACTGTTGGTGGTTGGTTGAGTTGCATTATGGGTAATGTAGGTGCCAGATTTTAAAAACATTTGGATTTATAAAGATGATACCCTTGGTTTGTTTTAAGTTTTGCAACTCATTTGCATTAAAGAAAACAAAACACAAAACAGAAATGACCCTTTCAATCTTGAGTCTGACACTGTTACAGGAATGTGATGGCAAATTGGTGCAGTGCTCTAGGAAACAGATTCATGTACAGTAATTATTTTATGGCTGCATATCAGCGCTCTTAGTTCTGAAGTTATGGCTGAATCTTATTTTCTTTCTTTACAGCATTGGAGGCTATCTTTTATGCTCTGAACTTCGATGCCAAATTTAACCAAAGCTGCTTAGTTTTCCTCTCTCAAGACAGACCATGTAATAATGATTTTTTTCAAGAAAGTAGGGGAAAAGATTGTATTAGAGTTTTGGAAGAGGATTTGCACAGAGCTAATCGTACAGGAGACAGGACAGAGCACATCGTGTGGCGTAAAACAGGGAAATGTGAGTTTAGGAGGAGGTCAACACTGAGGGACCAGGAAGAGGCTTGTTGGTGGGCAGGCAGGTCAGGCAGACAGGTGGATGGGCAGGACAGCCCCCAGGCCGGGCACAGCAGTGGTGGTGTGGTGTGAGTGTGAAGTGAACGACGTCTCCTTGCCTTACTCACAGCCTGTGTGGACAGCATATCATTGATGGAGTGGTCATACTGCTCGGCAAGGATAGCCAGCTTACGGGTCTGCTCATCCTTCAGCCGCTTCAGCACGGCTTTGTGGTCCGATTTAGGCGTGTTCTCCAGCAAGTGGTTGCGCAGCGCCTTGTACTGACGGGTTTGGATCTTACAGGTGTCCTGGAATTGGCGCTTAATCTGCAGCTCTTTGGACTGGAGGAGAGAGAAGAGAGATGGAGGCAGCTGTGCTGAAGAGCTCCTGTGGTTTTATAACATGGTGATGGATGTGTTAAATGTATAAAATCAAGAAAAACAATGTGAATTTTCTTCTGTAGTAACTTTTGTGAGCAAAGTGCTGACAAACTTTAATGTATATGTATGCTATTAGCAATCACAGCTGAAAGTATACATACAATAGATCACCTGTCCAAAGTTGAATCTTTGCTTGTGACATCATCACCGTCACATTTATGAGATAAAAGAATTAAAACATTAATAATTCTGTAAGATCTCTGCTCTCACACCTGACTGCTTAATTAATATTCTAAGAATCATTTTTAGTTGGGGAAATTCGTAAATGCAAAATCTCTGATTGTTGGCAAACTAAAGACATTGTACTGTTAACTTGATTTTAACTCATAAAGATCAGTGGATCACCAATCACTGTGTCTGATGACTGTGTTTAAATGTTTAAATGTGTGCAGTAGAAGGATCTTACATGTAATGATTTTTATAGCAATAAAGGCTTTTTTTAAAGTCAATGTCCTAAGAGAATATAACAGATGGAAAATGTTTAAGGGATAATTTAAAGTTGTTTTTTTTAACTTTTGGCATGTAAAATAAGTCTAAGTCTAAAATAAGTACATTTGTCAATCGAAAAAATACTGAATAGGACTATTTAAACTCAATGTTTAGAAATATTTCTGATCTAAACAAAAATTTACTACATTTATATTCATAACTGTACCTTTAACAGAACTGGGATTTATGTGTAAACATCACACTTGTTTTTGTAATTTGCAAGTAAAAATTTCTAGGGATAAAGTCCCTTTATTTTTATATATTTAGACCCTTCTGTGTAATGATTCTGTATTGAGGATTTTGACTGTGAACGCTTAAAACAAATCTATTCAAAAGTCTAAGATTAATTTAAAATGACCAAACCTTTTTTTCACATGCACTTAATATTAAACTTGTGATAGAATGGGGATTCAAATAACAGACCCGCTTGTGGGGCCAATTAATAAATATATACCTACAGTATCAGTATTCTTTATGGTATTTTAACCTTATATGTTGCTTACAAAAGTTGCTGAACCTGCTGGTTTTTTGGTGGATTTTAGACAAAGGGAGGACACAACAGACGAAATAAATAAAATGTTAGATGATACAGGAGGAATGACGATAAACAAAATGATTAAGGGATCTTTCAATGAAACAAGACCAGCAGATAAATTAGGGGACAAAGTAAACAAATGAAGACATGGTAATAATGGAAACGAAAATCATAAAAACAAACAAGACAATGATTTTCACACGAAAGAATTTATTTTCTTGTGTAAAGAAAAATCTGGAAATATGACAAAATATTTTTCTATGCTCAAGAGCACGCAGCCATACAGTACGGCAACCGTCATGCAGCTAAAATGAGAATAAAAGGACAACCCAATGGCTGCTGAACACAATGCAGTACTAATCAGATAAATACTGCATAAATTAAATACACACAAAAAAAACTCAAGGTGAAATAAACTCTCAAGACGGTGTCACAACAAAACAGAATACAAACATGTAAACATACACAGAGGAACAGGATATAACTAATAGTGGGACACAGATGTAAATCAATGGCAAAAAAGTTACATTCAAATTAAACAAAGCTGGGTCTGAAATGTCTTTTTTTAAAGCTCGACTTCCCAAACACAGGTCACCCAAACAAGGAGCCCTGCTTCTTTGTTTCCCCTTCGTCAACAACAGCTAAGATTGAGTTTTCATGCTCAGGTAAATGGCTCAAATGTCGTCCTTCAGTGACTTAGAGGGCACTTTTTCCTACATAGAAAGCATTTATAAGCACAGCTGCATTTTACTCATCTTAAGATAGCGGCTTTGACTTCATTTCAGGGCATTTTCATTGTTCAAGTCTTCAAATTTGCAAGAGCACATGATGAAAACGGCACCATTAAGTCAAGTTTCTTTTTGGTCCGACTGAAGTTAAGCTGAAACGATTAATCAGTTAGCTAGTAATTAACCGTTTCAGTCAAGCAAAAATAGAAATAATGAGCCCAAAATTCTCTGCTTCCAGTTTCTTACATCAGAGAATTTGCCGCTTTTCTTTGTAAACTTAATATCTTTGGGTTTTGGACTTTTTGGTCAAACAAAACAAAGATATTGGAATATATCACCTGAGGCTCTGGGCATTTTTTCACAATTTTTTGACGTTTGATTGGCTAATCTTTTTTTTTTTTTTTTTTTTAAAAAAGGTAATTAAAAATTCCTTAGTTGTAGCCCTTAACTGAAAGGATCTGTGGTCTCACATTTTTTTTAAATGTTCTTTGGGACAGTGCAAAACTAAACAGATGTCTGCTTTTACTGGATATCTTCTCTTCATATGATAGTCTAAAGGTTAACTTTCACATTCAGTAGTTGCATCAATCTTTGGACTTATTTTATGATTGCGTGTCTCAAAAGATTGTCTCTATGGCTTCATATA
>JAQFJA010000014.1:12329904-12340696 GCA_029874485.1 Naso brachycentron
CCCATGTTTAAGCATGCTTCCTCTGAGTCAGTGTGTTGCTAGGCAACCATTCTGCTAAATGTCGCTGAGGAACTATGCTGGTTGGCGGAAGAATGATTATTTATTTAAAAAATTATTGCATTTCTTGTTCCTGTGTGTTTGTTTCATGATTTTAGAACAACTAAGGGGTGTATTGTTTTATTTGACACTTTTATTTACTTACTTATATTTACTTATTTTAGTCATTCTATGGGTAGAAAACTGTCATCATGTTTACGTTTTATAAATAACGAAGGAAACACTAAATAAGAATGAGCGTGGTCAGGCTTAGGTTGAGTAAAACAGAGGACATCGATAAAAAGGTGGTCTAAAACAAGGTGTACATGTGTAAGGACGAGTACCTATTGCATATCCGTTCTTCCGTTTGTCCCACTGTTGGCTTGTTTGACTCGGCAGGCTTGTGGACCTCACCAGGGCACACTCACTTTTCAGCTCCCTCTGTCCATCGTCTCCTATCTCTTCTGTCTCATTGGACACCAGTGGAGACAGAGTGGCTCCTCCTGCTGCCCAGAGTAATTTGACCTTAGGGTGACCTCCCTTCAACAGGACTGAGAACACGCCGACACCTTCACTGGTCCAACAGACTGAGAGTGAAGGAGGAATTGAGGGAGAAACTAAAGGAATAAAAACAGAGAGTCCAAATAAATGATCAGTTAATCGTTGATCGTGTGTTTATCCTTCACAACATCTAAAAGAGCCAATTGTTCACACCAGAGCACTGATAATACTTCATACCAATGTCAACATTCCTCCAGTGTCTCTCAATCGGCTGGAGTAGGGAAGGATGCTCCACTCTACAAATAATTCCTCCTCCTCTCCCTTTTTTCTCCTTATTCGTTGAACTTCTCCTCAGAGTGGCTGTGGCCTTGTAAAGTCGGGGATGAGTCTGTACGGGTCCCCATATCTCTCCTCCCTCTATCTCTTCCTCCTCTCTGTCATCTTGCTCTCCCTCTCTGAGCTTCAGCCAGGTGACAGAAATGTTTGAAGGGTAGAAATCTGTGATTTCACATCCAAGGGTCAAAGCCTGGTCTGAGGAAGTGGAGCTGACGATTTCGGACACGCACGGTCTCTTGATGAAGCCTATTTCGAATAGGTAGGACATTTAATTTATCTAATAAGTATTTTGACTTTGCAACATGCATTACTAAATTTAAGGTCATTTTTTGCTTCTTTCTTACCTCGGGTCTCACGGGTGACTGGCTGCTTCAGAGCAATGTGGTGGACACTCACCCACACTTTAGTGCCCCCCTTTTCCAGTTCAGTGCGGGGCAGTTTACACTGGCTGTAGGCTGAAAAGAAGCCTTCGGAGTTTGGCCGAGGGGCGGATGAGGCCTGGGAGGCTACAGGGGTCAGCTCACCTCCCTGGCAGAACCAACGGAAGGTAATGACGTCTGGATGGAAATTTGACGCCCGCACAGTCATGCTGATGAGCTCTGGAAGACAGAATTTGCAGAGATGTAGCCTCTCAAAACCAGGAATACTTTACATTTATTGAACAGCTACAGAAAGATAAACCTTACCGGAGTCATCTTGTGTCTCTGCCAGCTGAATTTCTGACACCTCTGGAGAAGCTAAAAGACAGAGATTACACTTATTTCCATTGTAAATATTATGAAACTCATTAAAATGTAGATGCAAACTGAATAAAAGAAAATCTTTCCTTACACAGAATTGTAAACTTCTCTGACACCCTCTCAGCCACAATCTTATCTTTGCCGGCATAGGACACCTGACACTTAAACACCGCCCCCTTGTGGACTGAAATCTGGGGGATGAAGGTGAGCGAGGAGAACAGCTGCTGGGTGCCTCTTGCAGATGAGTACAGCGGCATCTGAGTGTGCATCTTGTAGTAACCCATCTGGCTTCTAGAGGGCAGCAGATGACCTTTCTCTGACACTGGGGAGGTGAGAGTTAGACCGTAGGGCAGATGGATGGTGGTTAGTGGGTTATAGAGGCAGTTAAAGTTAGTTTTGGAGGTTCCTTTGCAAAGGTTGTAAATTGTTAGCAAAAACAAGTGTAAAAGAAAAAGAAGACACATTTTAGGAATAGTTGCAACACAAGTAAAAGATATGTCATTTAAATATAATTTCATTAAACAGCTGACAAATAGTATCTCCTATTTCTTTTATTAATCCTTCGAGGTCGAGCACATTGTTTACAAGAAACCAAATAACTTTTGATAGAAGAAAGATAGCAACTTACTTTTTTTTTAAGCCAAAAGCTAACAGCTGGGCCATTAAAATGATCATATTACATATATTTTATAATTAAGCATGACGGGGTTGAGGTTTTACGTGCATTTTTGCACATAAAGTCCAGGCGCTCTCAAAACAGGAAAAATTGGCATAGACCTCAGAGAGTTAACCATCTAACATCCTGTGCTCCCGCTTCTGTGCTGCAATTGTTGTACTCAGAACCAGAAAAAAAACTTCTGACATGAAAAAAGTAAAATCAAACAGTCATTCAGGTCTGAATTCTAATTTGGAAACTCTGGACTTTGCTGACGTAAACATGCCTGTCATCACAGTAACATGACGGGGCACAAAGTGAACAGAAATATCTATTTTTTTGTTTATGTCATGAAACATGCTGTAACATCTTTTTAGTTGCCATTTTCATTTTTATTTAATCAACTATTGCTTGATAGATGTCGTTGCATCATGCAGTGCTAGTCTACTCCTCCTGTGCTTGTTTGTAAGGTTGCCATATAAGCATCAGTTTGTTGCAGACATTCACATTTTCAGAGTAGATGTACAGGGACACATCAAGACTGAAAGATGAGGGGTGCCATAGCTCAGTCAGTAGAGCAGGCTTCCCATATACAAAGGCTTTGTCCATGATTCAGAGGCCGTGGGTTCGATTCCAACCTGTGGCCCTTTGCTACATGTCACTACCTCTCTCTCTCTTCTATCTCCTTTCCACTCTTCAACTGTCCTATCATAAATAACTGTCCTATCAAAGCCAGAATTACTGACTCCTAACTATCATCTTCTAACTAACAGTGGATTGCAGCAGTACTACTTTATTAATGTAGCGTTAAGTTGATGGATGGGCATTTGAGAAACCTGCCTCTTTACAGCCAGAAAGAATGTCCGTACCACTCTTGTATCTGTCTCTATATAAGAAACTAGTGCTTGTCAGTTAGTTTAGCTTAGCACAAAGACTGAAAAAACTCTAAAGACTGCAACTCTAAAATATGCAAGGTTACATCTGGTTTGTTGAATCTGTTTGAAGAACGTGTGAAACTGGCGTCTGCATGTGGATACGTGACAAATTAGTTGTGACTCATGGAAGCCAGTTGGCAACACTGCCACAAACAAAAATATGTTCTATTCCTGCTTTGGACTTCCTGTTCATTCAAAGAATGAGATAAATGTGTATTACTGATTTTCTAGTCTAACTCTTGGGCTGACAGGTTAGAAGCATATTTCTCAAAATGTTGGACTTTTTCTTTAGGGTTTAAAAAATCATCTTTTTCCACACTGTCCAAGAGTAATTAAACATATTTTGTATTTGCCAGTTCCAACTTTTCAGTAAGGCTACAATTAAAATGTCTTTTAGGGCTACACTTTACATCAGATGCACTTGTGATTACTGACCTAGGTCACTGGAGACAAAGAGTTATTTGAAGCTCTTACCTGTAAGTGAAGTGTCATTGATGAGGGTGTCATTGAGGAACCATGCAGTCTGGACTCGGTCCACCCTCCTGCCCTCAATGCTTACTGTGACTCTGCCCTTTTGACCTACAACCACGCGTGGAGGGAGGACAATCCCTGACACACTTAGAGACTTCTGTTTCTCTGAGTGAGGGGAGAAGAATAGAGATAAAGGAGTCAGAGTGAGAAGAGAAGGGCTGAGGTTGCAGCTACTGTGCAAGAATTGCAAGAATTGCTGTTAAGATTGTTTCATCCATTCACAACCTGATTCTTGAAACCCACTGTGCATAACTTTGTGTGCTTATAGTTTAAGAAAGGGCAGCTTAGGGAAATGCTAGACTGTGTATGTCAGGTAAGAGTTGAGATGTTGTTTTTTTTTAATTACAAAAATGTTGCGTTTTTAAGCTTTTGGTTGTATGAAAGCTGGGTCTATTCTGACATTTCCATAAGTGTGACTCAATGTTTTTTTCTAATGAATTAGATATGTGAATAGCTTTACTTCTTTAGGGCCCAGAAACTAAAATAAAAAATTCTTTAAAGGAAAAAAACAGGTGAACTGAAGCCAATGTCCACACTAAGGGGATTTCCTTTGATGAGAATCACAAACTCTTTTTTTCTTCCGGAGTCCTGAGCCAAATTTGCGAAGGTATGTACTGTTGTCTTACTGCAAGGGAGCTTGTGACTCACCATCCCTCCTCCTCCAAGAAAAGCCAAAACAGAGCAGGAAGACCAGCACTATAGAAATACACATCATAGCCACAGATGCTTTGGCTGATTTTCTGAGTTTCTGAGACGGAAAAAAAGTGAGAAACTATAAATGACAGCATTGGCAAAGCATCAAGTACAAACAAGTCGCAAATGATCGTGCAACTGCCTGAAAAACAACCACAACAACATGTGGCTAATGGGCATCCCACATATTTGTTTGTTTGATTGTTTGTGCAGTGTACATGATTGCCATGCCAAAAAAATCCAAGTCACTTCTCACCTCGGGGATCCAGTTTCTCCAGGTATGCTGAGCCACTGATGGGATGCACTACCCCAGGTTGGTTTACTGCACACTCCACCTTTCCACCTTGCTCCCTGTCCTCGGGGCTCAAAGTGTAGTACCGTCTGGTTCTGAATGTCCCATCTGGCTTCTGCTCAGAGATGGGGGGCTCAGGGAGGATTGTTCCATTTTGAAGCCAGGACACAGACACTTCCTCTGGGTAGAAACTCTCCACATCACAGTAAAGAGTCAGGGGGAGGTCTGTAGGCTGCGAGGGCACAACTGACAGTTTAACAGAAGGGAGATCTGTGGAAAAGATCAAATATTTTGACTTTAGTCTTAATCAGATAAAAAATATTTGAGAAAAAACTAATCTAATTCTACCTTTACCAGAAAATGTGATGAGTCACTGTTATTTTTGATTTTGTGACATATATTTGTACCACTCACAGGTGATATTGAGCTGGAAATCCAGCTCCTGATATGTGCCACTGTGTGACACTTTGCAGCCAAAGGTCACATTCTGGTCCTCACGTGAAGGGTAGAAGGTCAGGTTGGTCATAGCCATGTAGTACCCATCTGAAGTCTGTTCGCCTTCAACAAGGTAGGGAGGCTGAATCACTTGCCCATCTCTGGTCCAGGAGAAAGAGACAGGAGGAGGGTAGAAACCATCTGCATAGCATTTAAGTTGGCTCTCTGTTTCTAACACCACCCACTGCCGAGGGACTGAGAGGGTGGGGGATGCTGAAGAGGGGAGAGGTAGAAGAAATTGAGGAAAAAAAGAGCCAGAGATCAGGTTTGTTCCTTCTTTTAGGTTAAAATGTGCAATAAAGGCCTACTCAAACCTCAACAACTGAAAAAGGACATACCAAGGATACTGAATGAAACATGACTGGAGTGTAGCACTGCAGAGTTGTAGATGACAGTGCATTCGTATAAGCCCTGCAGGTCGAGACTGGCTCTAAGGACGGTCAATGAAAAGTCGCCATTGACGAAATCACTGGTGTCCCAAGTGAAGCCTTCCTTTATTTGCGTTGCTGCTGTACTGAATAAGGCAATGTCAGAGCCATTTCTTATCCAGCTGACTTTCAAAAGAGACTCGTCTATTTTGTCACCGTTTGCAGAAAGAGGAAAGGTCGCATTGCAGGGCAGGGTTGCATTTGCATTTGGGCTGGCCTGCATTTCACTTGGAGACACTGCAAACAAAGAGAGAAAGTTAAGATGTTACTCAACAGCACCCACTGATGAGGATCCGTAAGATTACTGATACAACTGTGAAAAAGTTTGGTGAAATGTGCCTTGAAGATTTGGTTTATGATTGAGTCTGCTGTTTCATTTGAAAATACATTTCTTCTCAAGTGAAGGACATCTGAATGTTTGTATGTATGCGACTTCAGCACATTTTTGTAATAAAGTTTTTTAAAAGAGGTTTATTGACATAGGTCGAGCTATCATGTAACGCTAACTTACTTGCGATTCATTCTTTTAAAAGAAGAAATAACACAATCTTCCTCATAAAAATTAAACTTTGAATCCATAAACCCAACTTTGTTCAGATAAATACAAAGTTTAGCCTCCATGATCTTACTTGCTCTTGTGTGAACAATAGCTAATATAGGCTAACATTAGCTAACGTTAGCAAGCGTAGATACTGTTCCATAATATGGGTCAGCTGGCCTGTTAGCTGTCTTTATCTGCTTTGGCTTTGTTAAGCTAAACTATGTTTAAACATGCCAAGAATAAACTTTCTGTTTGATTTTGTCACCAAACTAATGTGCTTAGTTTAACTGCCACTTGTAACCACCAGGCTGGCTATTAAGTCACCCACTTGCAATACAAGAACTCATTGCAACAGTTTGTTTTTGTAAATTTACACACGTCAAAAACCTGAATGAGCAGTGATAAGGAATATGTGCCAGGGTTTTGAGTTTCATGAACTTTTCCACTTCACATTGTTTCTTTTCACCCCCAATCGTAAACCAATAACCTCGGTATACCTCCTTAAATCAGAGTAAATATAAAGCATTTCAGTCGGGTCTGTTCACCCGATCAGCTTAATTAGTAACTAGTACAATAAATACTTTTAGACACAGGCCAAGCACTTTCAATCTTGCTTTGGTGTGAAGTGTTGATGTTGCAATTGTTCAGAACAATAGATGGGCCTATAATGGCAAGCTGACAGGAAGGAAAAGAACAAGTTAAAAAAGACATGAAACATGTTCCACTTTCATACACTTACATAGGTGTCTATTTCTGACAAGCACAAACAGCAGTTACCAGCAAACATGATTTCTACTGATCCACCAAGGAAGCAACACCTACTCACAATAAACCAAATAGATCAATATGTTTGATAAATGAGCATTATTTGAAAGCTTAAGTGAAATCAATTGCATTTGAGCCTAAATTGTTTAAATTTTAAAGAAAAAAACAGAGTGACTGCTTGTAACTTTGACAATTATCATCTTCAATTCCTTCAATGTGATAACATGTTTAAGGTATATAGACAATGATTTTACCTTTAAATAATTAGCCTATCAGAAAATGCAGCTTTTAACAAGTGCTTAGGTCATTATTATCAGTACATGTAAATAGACTATAGGGCTAGACAACTCCTTTATCACTGTACATATGTGACTATATGAGACATACATTACATTATCATTTGACATATATATTATTTGTAATAATGTCTATTTTCTAGATATTTAATTGACAAGTCTTGTCTGATAACTGGATTGGATCATCTGGTTTTGCTTCTTTTTGGCTAAATCAAGCATCTTGACCTAACACAACCACATAAAACTACACTTATATGAATGTCACAGCAAAGCATGACTATTATATCGAATGTTTTTATTCATTATTTATTGCACATATTTATTAGACTGCACATATAATGCTCCAATACATATGCTAGTCCTTACATACACTTAAAACATGACTATGAGTTAACACAGATGCATGTTGACAGCAATGTTTCTGAATGTGATCAACATGCACCATTTGAACTTTGACACCCACACTGAAAATCAACACAAACTCATGATTAACACTGGGAGAATTTACAATCAAAAGGTCCATTTTCAAGCCTTTAAATTCGACTCAGTTTGAAATAGCTCACAATCAATACTTCTATTTCACGTGATTAGCTTCAGCTTGTGCAAACAGAGTCGTTAGGAGAAGCAACAACACCTCGGCCTGTGTGTAATGCCACAGTACTCACCATGCTTTATGAGAGTGACGAAGGTGACATAGATGAGGACTTTACACCACATGGCTGGGCTTGTCTTGAGACTAACTCCTTATCATCAGACCTTTTTTCTGTCTTATATAGAGCCGCTAGGTGACAGTGGGCGGGTTCGTCCAGCCGGATGGAAAATAAGACATATAGTCCCTGGGCCTCCGAGGAGTGAAAGGAGGCTCTTGATATGTGTACGTCCTCTTAAATAAACGAGCCCCAGAAGACTGATCAAGTGAGAAAAAGGAGGGAGATGTGCAGGGACACACAAGTGGGCAAACTTAAAATTCAAACGGGCCTCTGGCCAAGGTTTTGGGGCTACTTTACATTGGTGCAGTGTAGCCATGGACAAACGGAGAGGCTGATCACGCTGAGCTTATGTGGACAAACACTCAGGCGAGACTACATCCCTTTTTTTAATCCAGTTTAAAGTTAGTGTTGTGTTAAATTTTGGAAAAAACAGAGGATAAAAACAGTAGAACAGTTGTTTTTATTCCTCTCTGTTCCTCTCTGTCTTTCTGGTCGGCTCCCAGCTTGGATAATTCCCTTTGATTTAAGTTCATTTTCAGCCAGTACAAGCACTTGATTATTGAAGGAAATTCAGTCAGTTCAATCTTCCTCTAAATATTCATTGTCTTGATAAACTGTTTACCTTGTTTGACTTTGCACTTTACACTTTTTACTATCTGCTTCACTTTGCCTTAGGTGGAAACAAAGGTCAGTCTTAAAATGATTAAAGGGGTGATGAATGTGTTGTTTGTGTTTGGTACTTTGTTCTCACTCATGACCCTCTCTGGTTCAATGTCTTGTTTTCTCGTCTTTCTTTCCCTGACACTCTTGCTGCTTTCATCAGGTTGAAAGACTGAGTGCACTTCAGGGGGGTCAGAGAAGAAGAGGGACAGGAGGGTTTGATGCAGGTCACTCACTAAAGGATGGAGTGAAATCATTTTTGTGAAGATTTTTCTTTTAGATTACAATGCTTGTAATCCAAACCATATTATCTGTGTCAAAATGCATGTATTTAAGTTGCTCTAGTCTTTTTCTTGAGGTTAAAAACCCTGTAGCAATTACCGCAAAAAGCACTGCTGGATTTTGTGCTTGAGAAATATGGCAATAATGTAGATTTACTCTGTATGGATACAATGAGATTAGATAAGCAGTTTCTATACATTTTGTAACATATACATTGTCAAGGTGAACTTTGCAGTGTTCCATACAATAGTCCTTGAAATGGGAGTTTCATCCTTGAACAGTATTTTCTAGGGTATTTTTGAAACAAGACAGCAAGAGGAGTCAAGTCAACGGTCGAGTCTGACCTCTAAATTAAGGTGTAAGAAAGTGTTCTGTATCCTGCATTGAAGGATTGGTTAAATAAACAGTTATTGTGGACTAGTAAGACTCATGCACTGTGATACTCACCTTAACCTCAATCTGTCATGAGTCAGATTAAAGAAAACAAATGAGGTTTGACAATGTGCAAGACATGTTCTTAGTTCAGTGAACTTCTAGCTACAATTAAAGAATCATATTGCTCTTACACAGTATTGTGCACTTATATGTAACTAGTACCACCTTGAAATAACATCAGTTTAACAGTGTAAAAACAAACAGGGTAGACCCAAAAAGGGACATTTTTTAAAACAGTATCTCAGCATATACTTGAGACATATGATATTTTAAGCCAGTGAATAACTTCATTATGCTGCTACCACTGCTGAAAAAACTAAATTGATACACAGATGATTGTGCATTTAAAGAAATAATTTATCATTTTCCAAAAAGTGGACACCTGTCAAGAGTTAGATAAGAAGATAATACCACTTTCAAATCTGAAAGTAGTATCAATTCTTTGCCGGAAAGGAAAATTAGTTTAATTTTAAAACGTGTCAAAACAGTCGTTAAATCTCAAAAGTCTTGTAACTGTGAAACTTGTGCAATTTCTGACAACATTTTTTTAAATTTTTGATGTTTTATTCATTTGACCCTTACATAACAAACAGTGGAAAAGTACAGACATTTTTTGTTGACTTCCTTTTAAACATTGTTTGCAAACAATAGTCATCCAAAACTAGTGTGATGAGATGTTTTTTTTAAAGTGGGTTACACAACACAACAGTTTGCCAAGTATTTCAGGCCACTGGCCAAAGCAGAGACAAGACGATGTCAGCAAGAAAAGGAACGTGTATCCTGTAAAGTGTGTGAACTTAGGGACTGTGATCTGGGTCAGAAATTGTCCGTTCTGCTCACATTTGAACTATCTCGGATGTACATAATATATTTTAAAGGTCAAGGATGTGTAACCCGAATCTCTCAGCAATGACTGGACGCATGGAAAAAAACACTAATGACAGGACGAGTAAGGAGCTTTGATAACTTAAAGGGATAGTTCACCCAGTTCACTCATACAGACGGAAGGGTGGGTGAAGTTTTTTTAGTTTACAAAACACTCTTGGTGTTTCAGAGGAAAAAGGTTTGCAGTTGTCTCCCAAACAACTGAAGCAAATGGTGACCAGGATTCATAACATACATACATAACATAACATAACATAAATGAAATGAATAATAAAACTATGAAATGCCTCCATACTGCTCATGCAAAGTAAGTGTCCCAAAGCCTTAACATGAAATGTTGTTTTAAAGAACGTCACAGACTCCATGTTTTTTGTCTTACTGTTCACTGTAACTTGTAGATTCTAATATGGGAACCTCGTTCACATATGCAAAAAACGTGTAAGGCAAAAAACATGGTGTCAGTGATCACCAGGGATTCAGGTATTAGTTTACACGAGTAGTATGGAGGTATTTCATGCTTTTATTATGCATTTTATTTACATTTAAATCCTGGTCACCATTTGCTTCAATTGTTTG
>JAQFJA010000014.1:12340796-12359099 GCA_029874485.1 Naso brachycentron
TCTTTTGCTGCTGTAATACTGTAAATTTCCCCACTGTGGGACTAATAAAGGAACATCTTAATCTTAATCTTAATCATACAAACTCTATACATTCCACTTAAGCAACACTTTTTTGAATCAAACATGTATGTTGGGAGGTCATGTAGTAATAAATTCAACTTAAGGCATTTTGTACATTGCTAATTAGAAGCTGTTTGAAAATAAAACGTAAAAGGCTTATTTATTTAGCAAAGCCACATTTAATTACTCTATTCACTCATTAAGTTACCTGAAAGCCAGGACAGTTGAAGTCATCAGGAAAAACAGTTCTTGGCAGGGACTGCTTGCTATGCGGAAACATGATTGGGTGATAACATTTCAAAATAAAGCTCTCTGTCCACAGTCAACGGAGAATTTGTCAACGGAGAACGGAGAATTTGCATCAGTACAGTATGGCAGCCAGAACCTTATGGATGCTCCTGATGTGTGCAGTCCTCTCTGGGCCAGGTGAGCTTCAACAATAAGCTACCAATGAATTCTCTAATACAAACTAAGAATTCCTCTCTTTTAAAGCTTATGTTTACTAGCTGCAACAGCATGACTTTTGTTTGAATCTGTTTCTGTGTTTGAGTGTAATTAGGGGAAATTGTGATCTCAGAATCACCTTTAACAGGAACTTCCAAAATACATATTCTGAGTCTCTCTTTGGCAGGTGTTTTTGTATTTCTTTTGAAAGAATTTGTCAACATGAAAACATCACAACCAGGAAAGATGCAGGCACAAAAATGTCAAATTGTGTAATTAAGATCAAATTGAGGCCAAGTTTGAAGATGAATGTGATCCAAGCAGAAAGAAAGGAATTAGTGAAGGGGTCATTAGTTCCCTCATCTTATGCCCCTGGGTCTGGCCTGCTTTCATTTGGAATTAAGGATCACTGTCTCACAGTTTAAATCATTCTCATCCACTCTGGGAGGTAAAACTGCAGACCTTCTTGTGATGGGATCACACAAACTGTGATGCCACATCTGTGACAGGTGGAACTGTGCCGATTAATTCAACGTCTTATCATCCTCGCTTGGCAAGCTTATAAATAGAGGTTTTTGTTAAGATATTTTGTGCCATTATTTGGAAGAGATACGTAATCAGTATTTTTTTGACAAATTTTGTAGACTTTACAGGTGTGTAGTTGAGATCAAAATGAAAGTCGACCTCCAAGATGGCCTTGATTGAACACGAGTACTAAGTAATATCAAGATTACAGATTTTTTTGTATGTAGCGGCCGTGTTTGATGTGATTGTATTATGTTGACAGTAAAGGAGAATGAAAACTCTGACTTAATATGAGTAAATAGGCTAAAGCTTCACAAAGGCAAACTTTACAGCAGGACTGCTGTATTACACAAAGTTTTCAAAAAAAGATTTTACATTAGTGATAATAATCAAGAATGAATTGCCTGTTAACAATTTAGAGTTGTGTTGTCGAGTGGTTTCTTTCAAGGTCTTCAGGTATTGTAGAGGTGTTTGGCTATAATTCAAAATTATTTACAAGAATAATTTAAAAAAATCTAAAGAGAGCTCTCAGAGTGAGGAAATATTATAAATTCTTATTCTTTAAAGTGTATTCTTGAAATATTTATTACAATTTCAAAAATATAATATTAAAAAAAATATATTCTAATAATCCTGACAATGATGAAAAACCAGTCTTGGCTGACAGAAGAGTACAATATAGAGAATAGATTATAGATAGATAGATAGAATATAGAATAAAGTACAATAACAAAAAACAAAAAGATAACAATCGCTGAATCCACTCGTTTCTTTCATATCATCAAAAGTTCCTCAAAATAAAATGGAGGCATGTACGGAGACATCTTGCTTGACATTTGCATTTTCTGAAAAGGTGCAGATGAAGTGGCAACTGAGCTGTATTAGAAATATCTCAACAAAAGACTATAGGTCAGAAAATTTCTTTTAGTTCATGTCAAAACATAGGAATTTGAGTTTAACTGAAAAATGAAGACAGATGCAAGGAAATTGTAAATTTTTTTTGTAACTCAAAAATTGGGGATATTTTCTCAGTTCACCCTGTGCCTCATGTGGTAGAGAAAGCAGAGAGCAGCTGGAACTCTAGTGCCACCCTGTGTCCAAAGTAACACATATATACACTGCACGGACATACACTGGCACTTGCTGGGTCTGACAATTAAACACATACGCGCGCACACACACACACACACACACACACACACACACACACACACACACAAACACAGTGAGGCATACCGATGTAAATAACTTTCCATCTCTCTTCCCTACAGGGTCAAAGGCTCAGGGTAAGCACCCACACATTGCACCATGACATCAATGAAAATGAACAACTTTAAATAAATACAACCACAAATCAGCACATAAATCAGCCTAACATTTCGGTAAATGTAAATGACACATGGTTGTCTGTGCTCTGTCAGAGTGTGGTGATGCACCTCTCAACACTATCAGCCCGAAGATTGTGGGTGGTGTTAATGCCACAGCTGGCGCGTGGCCCTGGATGGTCAGCGTGCACTTCAATCCTTTGGGGTTTCACATCTGTGGGGGGACACTCATCAGTGCGGAGTGGGTGCTCACAGCAGCCCAATGCATGATAACGTAAGAGAAACTCTTCTGCTCTTGTTTCATTTTCTCTCACATTTCTCTCTCATGAAAACTAAGTCTTCACAGGTTTAAAACTTTTTTTCTCCATACATTAACTATCCTTTCTGACCTCATAATTAGAAATAAAAACAACAACAACAACAACAAAAAGCCCAGCAACACAAAAACAGATGGCCTGACTGAAATACATTTGACTAAAAAATTGACCCCATTAGCAGAATGCACCCAGAAAAAGCTGCACAGCAGAGCGCCTGCAACTGTTACCCTCTTAAGCTCTGTTCCAGAAGCAAAATCCTATAACAGGAGTTGACAAACTTTTCAGCCTGTGACCCCCCAAATAACGGTGCCAGAGACTGGAGACCCCCGTCAACCCTGGAGGTGGTATAAAACATTGTGCACAGGCGCACACATGCTCTGTTAGGCCTATACAAACATCAATACAACACAAAAGAACAACAGACTAACAGCCATAGTATTAATTTAAAGTAAGTTAAGAAAAAATATAAGAAAGAATATAACCAGAATTTATACAATAATAGGTTAAATATAGACTTGTATTTGTCTAAAATAATTTAATAATAGTCTAAAATTCAGTGAAAATAAAGAAGACAAATATATTGTCTACAATGAAATTTACAATCTTTTTCCTCACTCTCCTGGGAAAAAACTAGAGCCAACACGGCTGCTACAGCCTCAATACTTAATGCTGTGAAACTACAGTAGGCCTACTTGACGCTCAGGTTAGTCTAGCCCAACAGTAATTTGACATGCTGGCAGTGATAGCTTTTAAAATTGCATGGCAACACAGACAAAGGGCTATAGATGGCATGCTGGGGTTAAAAATGGCAAATCACTAATGGTAACACCCATCTTTGCTTTAAGAGGAATTTCAGGCTTTGGCAGACCAAACCCCCTCGTTACTTAAAACTACTCAATATTACATAAAAGGACTGGTTAGACAAGACGGATTACAACCTTGGTGACCCAGCAAGAACTGTTTTTTTTGTGGTTACTACTCATAGGGAACAGTGTAGAGGCCATCAGGAGGAGTAATGCTGTGGGCGGTATGCACCTGAGACTCATGTGTAGCGAGCTCTGCTTAAGCTCTAAATGAGTATGAGAACGGAGCTGATGGAAATAAAAATCCATGAGGGTATTGAGGCTATCTTTCGGTGCTCACTTAGCCTGCAGCACATCTGCCAGCACCAGTGTGCAAAAAAATTATATGCCCTGCCCCCGATCTCAAAATAAAACAATTTGCCCTCCCCACTACACAAAATGAAATCTAAATACCCTTCCTCCTTTTTCAACCAGAAAAGTTAATTCTCCAATAATTGCATTAGGGGTGAAGATATTTTAAGAGATGTATTGTGAAACTAACTTGGTCACAGATCTGACAAACAACTGGTTTTAACAGTGCCAGTCAAACTGCACATGCGTGCCTCTACAATAACCAGCGGAAACCAGCTGTTGGCAGAATAAGCAGCATGTGTTGCTCTCATTCTCAGGTCCCCTCAGAGTTTTTATAGACCTGTGACTTGTAACGATTAAAGTTTGACTCAACTTGAAGTGGGAGTCATGTAGGAAAATGAACCTGAGACATGGGTTTGGTCAGCTCAGATATTCTGCATTTCTCCTTCTGAGAATAGCTGTTCTGTTCTTACTTAGGAAGTTTGAGTGTATGGGTCAGATTTTTGCTTTACCTGTTTCTACTTTTGATAAATTAGGGAACTGAAATTTACTGATTCAGCAGCAGTCTCATTCAGACTGAGATTTGGAATCTTTTCAGCTATTCAAATGCTACCACTAATCCTGTAAAAAAGTGTACTGGCTCAAACAAAGCCACCTCTGTGTTTTAACTCATCAAACTTCTAATCATGCAACCACTAAAAAAATAACTTCTGCATTTTAAAATTACACATCACAGCTACAGTCTACAAATTACTCAGTATAGTTTGCTACTAATTCCATGCATCTCACACTCTGAAGCAGATGAGGTACAGCGAACAGGCTACCTGTGCAAGCAGGCATGCAATCCATATTTTCTCTGCTTTGGCTAGTTCTGTAAACACATTGCTTTACTCTGGGTTCAACAGAATGCATGTTTTGCCACACACATTGTTTGTCTATTTTCTGGAAAAAGTAAACATTTATTTGTCTTGGAAATTCTTAGCAGTGATAACAATTCTATGGCAAACTGAAACTCATATTCTCCATCATATTTAGAGATACTAAACAAATGCAGAAAAGATCTTCAAAGACACTGAGGACACTTTAGGTTATCATGCAACATGCTGGCTAGTTTGATTAGTTTTAATTTGTTCTTGTATCTAGGAACTCAACGAGTGTGTGGACACTCTACCTTGGAAGAGACACTCAGTCTGGCCCCAATTCCAACGAGGTGAGGCGCACAGTGTCCCAGATCATCATACATCCTGACTACAACAACACCTTGTTTAACAATGACGTTGCCCTGATGAAGCTTAGCAGCCCTGTCAACTTCACTGACTATATCAGACCTATCTGCCTGGCAAGTAACTCCAGTCAGTTCCACAACTCCACTTCCTGCTGGTCCACAGGCTGGGGGAGACTTCGCAGTAATGGTAAGCGGGTTATCCATGACGCTCCATGAGCAAGTCATAGGTTTAATTCAAGCAGTAATTCAAGTAATAACCAAAACCAGTAGGTATGTGGAAAATGTCTGACATGACCTGCAAAACATGAACATGTTAGCACCGTCACTGTAAGCATGTTAGCACGCTAACACGAACATTTAGCTTTGTTGTGACTGCTACAAACAGTCACATTAACAAATTAATGTTCATGTTACTTTGTCAGAAGACTCCACAAAGACACACACACACACACACACACACACACACACACAGGGTTTACTAGCATAGTTAAAACCGGGGCTTGACTCTCTCTCTCTCTCTCTCTCTCTCTCTCTAAATCAGCTGATAATATTGGCATTATGATATATCAGTTGGGTTCTAGTAAATGTACAGTCACAAAATATAATATTGAAAATATTGCTTCCAATTTTCTCCTTCATAACCTAAATGAATCCCACCAAAAATTCTGCTTAAAACTGTGCAAATGAAAGTGAAATAACTATCATTTTCTGATTTCTCTCTTTCCCCTAAGTTTCCTTGCCAGACAACTTCCCGCTGCAGCAGGTTCAGATTCCTGTCATTGGAAATAACGAGTGCAGTTGCAACTATCGCCAAGTACAAGGAGCAAACATCGCTGATGAGATGATTTGTGCAGGGCAGGAGAACAAAGGAGCATGTCAGGTTAAAATAATAATTCATTGTTGTGATACAATATTTGAGAATTACTGTGTAGTTTTTGTTTTATTTACTTTGTGCAAACTCAAACCTTTTTATTTTTGGCTAGACCGCAGAAATGAGGCCAGCCCCAGAAATGCATTTGTCGCTGAATGAGTGAGTGAGTGGGTGAGGTGACCAAATTTCTGGACTGGTCAGACAGTCATTACTCTCTTTATTCGTTGTTGCCCTTTAAAAATTAATCTGTGTGAAAGATCACTATAAGTCACCATTGGGCATTTCCCCTACTTTGGAATGAGTGTGAAAAGAAGTATGGATCACACTGAGATGTGTTGCACCAGGCATTGCCGCTTCACAAGCCATCTGAGCGCATGTGGGGAAAAACAGCTGGGAGTGCCTAATGGTCACAATTGGAGTCGTAACTTTGGAACCATCGGTAAGGAAGGGGTAAAGTTTTCGGGAGGTGTCCGTCAGACCTTTTATTTTTATGCACGCCAAAGATGACAACTGATCTGGATCAGCTGTCAATCATTCAACAGCTGTTTGTGTCTGCACACCTCAGTGCTGTTATATTAGGCCCACAGTTGTCAAAGTGTCTCTCTATGCAGTGTGTTACTTGATCAATAAATATCAAAAAGCTGCATGTGTATTTAAACTGTGCAATGTGTCAAGCAGAGGCACACAAATAATTTCTACTGACAAGAAAACGCTTGTGTTTTTGATTTATTACTGTTGTCTGTTTTTATTGATGTCCTGACTTGAAGTCATGATTTGACAACCCAGAATATAATTAAGGTGTGTTTTGAACACTGGGATTTATGTATGAGGCTAAATGTTTCAGGAAAATTTCAATTTGGTCACTTTTATCAGCGCACAAGTATCAGCCTGACAAGTGTCAGACTGACCTACTCTCTCTCTCTGACTTTATTCCATAAAAATCATCCAAATCTAAAACAGGTAAGGTGTGAAGTGACAACTCATGAAAAAAAAACTTATTTTTAATTAATGCAGAAAGTTGAACCTTGCATTGCAGGTCGATTTAAGGAATGGCCCCTAAAATTTCTCCTTGCACTCCTAAAAATCTTTGGGGCTACAGAGCTCCTAGGAAAAAAATAAAAAGGTTAGTCCGAAGCCCTGCTGTAAGTAGACACAGAACAGTGAGACCTACAGCGGTGCTTCCTGCATCTCGCTGCTGAGATGGACATTGTTCATGAGGAGTCGATGGGTGATGATGGTAACAGATGGGTGGTGGCTAATTCCATGTATAAATTCTGCATTTTTTAAACTAATTTTGAAGACACCACACACTACCACATTGCTGTGGCTGAAATGTCGGATATTTCTCTCCATATTGAGAGTCTTTTACTTTCTACTTTTAGAGGGACTTAAGGCTACATGTATTTCAACCGCTGTTTACTTCAGTTTTAGTGATATTTCTTAGTTCTTTAATGTGTTAAATTAAATCATTAAAGTCAATTTAATGCCATTCATACATTTACCACCTTAACCAGATGCAGTCCAGCCATATACAAGGTTTTCACCTAGTCTTGTATGTAAAATGTTATGTCAGTGAGAATACGCCATGTCAGTCTGGGTAAGGCTTTCAAAGTCTTGTTATGTCAATGTTACTGGCATTATTTATTCATTTATCTTTTTTTTTTCTTTTTTTTTTAGGGTGACTCTGGGGGACCTTTGCAATGTCAGCAAGACTCTCAGTGGGTCCAGGCTGGCATCACCAGTTTTGGAATCCCTTGTGCCGTAGCTGGTTTCCCTGAGGTCTATGCCCGAGTGGATGAGTTCCAGACTTGGATCATGGCTCAAGTGGCAGGAGCGAGTGTAAACTTCGTGACATTCACATCTAATGGCACCGACCCAGACAGCAGCTTTGAGTGTCGCAGCACAAACTCTACAGACGCAATCACATCTAATGCAGCACCGACCGCTGCAACTGAGCTTGCATTCATTGTTGTCTCAGTGACAGCGTTCCTGCAGCACAGTGTAGCTCAGTAGTACAGATTGGTGTTTTCAATCTCACTTCTGTTGTGTGGTGTTATGTCTCTTAATTATTTCACCTAATCATTCATTATGTTTCTGAAATATCTCAAATATAAAATGAAGCTGATTGTAGTTGATTTTGTATGAGAAAGTCTTGTTTAGAACATAATCAGTTTATGATTCGGATGGATTTTATTTTAATCAATTAAGCAGTAAGAATCAGAAATGGAATCATTTTTATGTATCTGTTTTATCTTCAACTAAGAGCTTAAAATCATTAAATCATTTTGATGGCACTCTGACTTGTAGGGTGAATTCTGTCTGAGTGTCAGTCATTCAACCCCCTGATCAACAGTTACTGCACAGTGTAATGAGGAGTGGGTAGGAAACACTTTTAGCACACTGCACATAATAGTATGTTACACAGAGTAAAATGGTAACCTGTGTTTGGGTCCTTGGCTCAGATCTGGCCTCTTTCTGACTGTTTTTCTCCAGTGTTGACTGACAGCCAGTAAGATATTGTGTGCCAGAAATGTTCTGATTTGGAAGGAGAATCTAACAATTATGTTATATGTGAGCTAAATCTGAGCTAAGGAACCAAACATACACAATCAGATTAGTAGAATTTAAAAATATTACTGATTCTATCATTTTTTGTGTTTTTCTTTTGCTAATAATGTAACTTTTCACTGTAATATGAGGCTGCATTAGTTGAAGCATCTCTCTGTTGTTTTCACTGGACTCTTTAAATAGTGGTGTGAAAAGACTCAAAAAGAAAGAACAGCAACATGTGAGGGTAAATACTTTATTCCATGGTACCAGCGTAAATCATACACTGAGCGAGATGGAATCAGACCAAGGGGAAAAAAAGTACAAGTTGTGTAAAAACAATGTGGGAATCTTCACCTAAGAAAAAGGTGTTTAAAAATAAAAGGTAAGGGAATGGAGGCAGAGCTTTTTTCAGGATCTCTTAGCTGCAGCAAAAACCCAAAGGGAAGGTTTTATTCCCCAGTTTTCTCTTTCACTTTTTTACCAAGATGCTGTAAAAGTGCTTTTATAGTGGTGCCTCAGAGAACATGATCTTTTTTTGTGGTGATGCAGTGGTGGTGGGAAGAAGGTGGAAAGGAAATCTTGTCCGTGCTTAATAAGCGTGGTTGGCTACAAACAGTGACTCTCCACCGGCAGCACTGCCTCCAGCGGAAACATATTTGCCCTGGCAGGCCTGGTTGTTAGCCTGTAGGAGACAAAGACGACACTATTATTAAATGCACAAGTTTGACCATACAGTTGTCTAAAAAATGCCCTCAATTCTTCTAGTAGCATTTTTATTCATATTCACACATACCAGAGCTCTCTTGATGAACTCGTCCTGGCATGCCTTTCCGTTCTCCTTCTTGCCACCCCAGGCTTTGAGGGCAGAGGCCTGCAGGGCACGGCCGTATGAGAAGGTCAGGGCCCAGGGTCTGTGCAGAGGGCACTGGTTCATGGCGTTCAGGTTGACGGAGGCCTCCTCCTCACTCTGGCCACCAGACAGGAAGGTAATGCCTTTACAGGAAGAGCATGAGAGCTTAGCAATGCACTTCTCTAGATATGAGTGAATGTCATGAGGACTATTCAATCAAGAATTCAGTGACATCATCAAGTGTATCATGTGCACTCAGCTCACCAGGGACTGCAGGGGGCACGGTGCGGCGCAGGGCGGTAACAGTTGCCATGGCGATTTCCTGGTTGCTGTACTTGTGTGAGCAGGAGTGTCCGGCGGTAACCATGTTGGGCTTGAGCAGGGTGCCCTCCAGATAGACGTGGTGGTCGGACAGAGCCTTGTAGACAGCAGCCAGAACCTTCTCTGTAACATACTGGCAGCGCTTCAGGTCATGGTCACCATCAGGGAGAATCTCTGGCTCCACGATGGGGACAATGCCGTGCTACAGAGAGCAGAAACAAAAGAGTTAAGATGAATGTGTTGATAAGCAGACAAGAAATACAAACCCCAGTGGGAGCATACTGTATATGTTATCTTTTATTATCTCATTGTTTCCATGGTTACTAAACTGGGCCAAGATTTGAGGAAGTTTTGTTCAATTGTTTTTGAACACAGATTTGTAAATCAACACTTTGTAAATCTAATCTAGTTTTTTAAACTCTTTATATCAGAGGTTAAATGTCCTACTTCCACCTCTCAGCCAACAGTAGAAATACATAACACTAATAGGATTTCTTTATTGATTAAAAATAACTGAAATTGCTTCAATGACAATTTAAAGAGAAAAAAAATCTTTTTAACAGTGCAGTGCAAGAGTTTCATCGGTTCCAACCAAAAGCCCATAAGGTAATTGCCATGGTAACATTACACATTGTCATGCAAAACAAAAATCATCACTGATCATTCTGCTTTTATCATGATAACAGTAAATGCCTGTGATAGAAGGTGATACAGCTTTTTGGATCCACTGACAAAAAAATTTTAGATTTTCAACTGACATTTCTGTGTTTTGAATGTAAACAAAACGGTTGTAAACCATTTGTTTACTGTTGTAAACAAAACGGCCTCATAGTCTGTTGAAAAAGCATGCTTTCCTACTGATAGCTTACATAGACTACATAGATCTCCTGTTGCCACTAAGCTTGTAAAACTATATGGAAAAGTGTCATGATGCCAGCATCTGTCTGTTGCATCTTACCATCTGACAGATGCTGGCATAGCGGGCCAGGACGTTGGCGTTCTCGATGATGGCCAGTCTTGAAGGAGTGGTGGGGGTGATCTTCAGCACACAGCGCCACTTGGCAAAGTCAGCACCGTCCTTCTTGTACTGGGCGCAGCGCTCATACAGCCCATCGAGACCTGTGATAGAGGACGAGGAAAAAATTCTTATTGGGATGACCATACCAAGTGTTATGAGAAATCCCCAAGAATGCCTGAAACATTATCAGCAAATTGTACTTGAAACGGGGGGTAGGATCATTGAAAAAATTGGGACTGGGCACAGCTCTGTTGTTTACTCACCCTGGGTGGTGGTTTCACCATTGGTTCCAGCCAGGGGGACCACACCTTTGTCGACCTTGATGCCCACAACCATGCCTCTTTCTTTGAGGTACTGGGTGAAGAGCTTGCCACCGTCGGTCTTCTGGTACATGGTCTCATGGAAGAGGATGACGCCACCGATGCAAGGGACGATGCGGTCATCAGCGGTGAAGAGGAGCTGGCGATACAGCCTCCTGTTCTCCTCAGTGTTCTCAGCATTGATGCTCTGGAAGCGTTTGGCAACGTTGCCTGACAGTTGTTGAGACAGGAAATAGTTGAGGAGCTGACTGCACTGCTGTGTGTTTGTATGAGCATTTGCAGAAGTGGGCAGAATATTTCAGCATGGTCCACATCTGCACATGCCAGCTCATGCCAACATGATATTGATCAGTGTTGATTGATAAGTATTTATTCTTATTTCAACAAGTAATTGTTTACCGGTGGACTCATCTGCAGCGAGGATTCCCTTGCCAGTTACGACGATCCTGTGAGCAATGTCGCTGAGCTCCTTCTTTTGCTCAGGAGAGAGGAAGGGGTATGCGTGAGGCATCCTGACTCTAGTTAGAAGGAGGAGGAAGTGAATTAGATAATAAAGAAATATTTACTGGCTTATGAGAAATGCATGGGCTCAAACTGTGCAGAGGCATGAGGTGAAAAGTTCAACAATGACGGTGTAGTTTTGAAAATGTATGAGAAAACGAGTGCAGAAAGATTGGAACATTTAACTGACTGTGTTAAGGAAGTGGTGAAACAAGCCAGACTATCTGGTTTGACATTTTCCTGTCTGTGTCTTTTCAGTATTGGCGGCTGGGTCAATTATGTGACTGCAGTTGTTGCAGCTATGACTGCAACAGCACCATAAAGCACTTTATGTGCTTTGGTTACACACTGCTCCTCAAGCACAATATGCAGCTGTACAGGGGATCCAGTGTCAGAGAGCCCTCCACCCTCCTCTACCCCACATGTCATGTATCTGACCACCCTTGAAAAAACCATGACAAGCATGTGGGTGACCTATTCCATTTTCTAGCCTCTTATCCCTGACCTTTCCCTTTTCTCTCCACTCCTCCTCCCTGCTCTTCTGTAACACGCCTCCTACACACCAGTCCTTTTGCCCCCGTCTGTGCCTCCACTTTCACTAGGCTGAAATAAATACATACAGACTGTGCTACCGCCAGGAAACGAAGGCACTACAGCTCAGCAAAAAACCATCACTTTAAAGAGAAGTGCACAAACACAATGTTGAGGAGTCATGCACAGGAAGATTAACAACCAGCCAAACTAAATTTAGAGTTTACTCAAAGTACTGAATCACCTCTGAATATCTTGAAACAATGCAGTGGAAACTTTGCATCAGATAAAAGAGGATGGAACAGCAACCACTGATGCAGACAAATGAAATCAGCTGCTTGTAAAGGCAGTTAGTGTGTTGGGTAATGACACTTCACTGCATGTGAAGGCGTATCATGCTGAGAACTGTGAAGCACAGTGTGAAGTTTTGCTCAAGTGAAGCTATTCATCGGTAATTCGTGAATGTACCTTTAACCACACTGAGCTTAATCAGTCTGTTTTAAGTGTATCAGAAGTGAGTGAGGTGACTTACATCCGCAGGCTAAATGTGACGTTCATATAAGTCTTATATTCAGTATAACCACATGTGTGTCGCAGCAAAAAACCAGAAACCAGACGTTGCGTCTCTCTTATGTGGAAAAGGTCATGCACTTCTCTTTACTTCTTGATAAGAACAACATTTTACAGGTGGCTCAAACAGCCAAATACAGTGATGCATTAATCTCATGAAACATTCGGTTCTTTTTACCTTTGAGGTTAGGAGGAGAGCTGAGAGAAGAGAGAGGGAGGGAGAAGATCCGGCCTTCGTCTGCGACACCCCTCCAGCCCGCTGGCCCTTGTATTTATCCTCCCATTGTGACCCCTCACATTTCAGCTGCCCGGCTATAAAAAGAACAGGACGCAACCAGAGATGGCCTGTGACATTCAGAGACATTGGGGCTGGAGTAACGTGGCGGTGAGCAGCCAGTGAAAGGGCAAAGAGTGTTTCAGTGAATGGCAGAGAAAATGACGGAGTGTGGAACAGTTAGGGTGGGAGGTTTATTGGGAAGACAATTTGAGATGCGGTATAAAGCTGTGCTTGAATAGCAAAGTATATGGGGAGAAAATATTGCCTAGCTGTACCCAGAAAATATTACCCACCTGTACGTGTTTGATTGAGAATAAGCCTCAATTAGATGTCAGTGTGTCCCGCATCCTCCTTTAACAAAATCAATCATCTCTAGAGCACATTCCTGTACTCTGTGCATGTTAGTTTAAGGTATTTTTATGACTGCATGTGGGGGTGTAAAATATTTTTCAATTTTATGCACTCATTAAGTGCAGTTAGCTCAAAGTTTGCTGTTTTCAACTGAGAGGAGCATCTCAGCACCTAGAGGTCATTTAAAAGGGTAAGTGGAGGAAGATAACTTTGGGGTGGCTGCAACATGTAGTCATAGCACACACAAACTCACACACACACAGAGGCGCGGAGAGCATGTGACAACATTGCTAACCTGCCCTTAGAAATTTAATCCAGACAGCAACACAGTGTGCTGATCTTTGACTTTTTCATGACCTTTCTCGATCGCCTTCGCTCGGCAGGAAAGGGTCATCTGTTGAGCTTCGCAAAGGTTGCACTCACACTATAGATTTAAGTTAAAATATTCTACACCTATTGAATTTCTCACAAGGTCACCAAAAGAACAACACTTTGGAGAGGATGTGAAATTTTGTGGCTTCGTTTTCTCAGAGGCTGCAAAAAGGGGCTGTGGGCTGAATGAGTCAACACACAGAGTTCTGAGATGGACACAAAATAGCAGGGTTAGGTTTATCACCTGACAGGCAGGCAGGTTTCAGAACTAACAGTGTTTTTTAAACGCAGTTATGATGAAAGTAATGCTGAATGTTGTCTCATACAGCAAGATAGCTTCTGATGAGACAGGCCACTCTTAGCATTCATGACATATTTTCAAAACATCATCCAATCAGTGAAAAATTTTCATCTATTTGGTTTTTATAGATGGTGAAATACCCATGATGCAATAATCTGAACATACAATGTGTAACATTTTCACATAAAAATGTCTAAAAGACGATGTGTATTTGTTATATATTTTGTTTCTTTGTCCCAAATGTTTCAAACAATGTTCAAACCTCCAAAAATCTGTAAATTTAATCAAGGTTTCAGTGCATTTCTTTTTGTTAACTTTTGTTAACTTGCAGGGTAAACCCAGTCAGGCGGTGAAGGAAGGAAGAAAGTAGCAACTGTTTCTAAACCTAAGTGAATAAAACTTTAATGCATTGCCTCACATGACAGCCTAGATTTTATCTGCAATGGTAGCTGTTAAAAATGAAATAAACAAACCTCATGATCCCATGCCTGATGCAATGTCTTTTGTTTACTTTGCTCTAATTGGGAGTCCTCTTGTTGTAGAAAATACATGAGGCATCTCCACAGGACAACAGAAATAATGCTTCTTTTTCAAACTCCTATATGAACGGCTAAAAATAGACGCAAAGTCAGCAGATATTAATCCAGTTTGTACCCACTCACAGTGCATGCCAGTGCCTCCTTCAAATTTGGCGTACAGAGGAAGTCAGGCAAAAAGGAGAAATTGATCTTTTTATGTCTGGGCTGTTTTCAGTGAGAGGGCTCGTCTGAACCAGGCTTTGCTGGGTAATTCTTTCAACTCTTGTGCAGATGTGTTCAGCATATCAAATGTAACTTCCTCTCTCTTCATCTGGTCTTGCAAGGAAATAGGAGACATCGTCAGCACTATTAGGAAAAAAGTAACTGTGCACATTTCTCAAGAAGTTCAGGGGACTTGGACAGGCCTTTACATATACAGTATTACAGCTGAAATAGGGCATCTAAATGCTGTGGCTGTTGTCAGGAAGTAAAAGTGACAAAAATTACTGAGATCACTTAACATCTGTGCCTATCAACTTCCTTTTTTTCCAGACCAAAAAAAAAAAAAAAAAGACACCACACCCACCAACAACAGATGTTATTAGGGGGAGTGGTGTTTCTTTTTTTGTTATTCCTCATTTATCTGCCTTGTCTTCAAATCGGCATCAGTATCCACTCGATTATTCTCTGTTAATCTGTTGACTCTAAAACTAACTTTAAAATGAATATAATATTAGAAGTGTCTTGGTGTAGATCTTGGAAAAATGAGCACTTGAGTAACTGAATAAAATTTAACAACACCAATGCTTTGTGCAATCAAGTGACAACACAGGGACCACACATTTAAAACAGAAAGTGTGTCGAAACTGTAACCCCTCCTACATAAGAGTTCCTCTAACTGGCCGCCTTGGTTTTGAGCCACCTTGTTATTTTATGCATTTGCTGCCAGCATCTCCCTCTTTGACAGGTACCAGTCACAGAAATAATTACAAGCTCCCCAGAAAAAGCACGCTAGTTTTCAAACTTAATTGCATGAGCTCAGAGAACTAATCACACTTACAATTTTCCATGGGAGTTTCACAATGGAGTGGATAATTTGTGCTGCAATAGTTTTGTCAGGTAAGACAAGTTATTCCTCCTGATTTTGCCTGTATTGTCTTTATTTATATATTTGTGCCAGTAGTGAAAATATCCTACAATTTTGTGTCTAACATCTCAATCTGTTGTAAATTCCTGTATCATACTGGCCGCTTACCTAGTAAAAGATTAACAACTGTTGTTACAGTGGATGATTAGTTCCACATTTGTATTTCATTTCTTCTGTTAAACAAACTACCTGCATCAAAATATGACCGGCATAGTCCAAACCTGACACTTAAAATAGCTCCACCAACATGGCAACATCCTCTAAATTCTTTAGAAAAAGTTTGGTTTTTTTTAAGAGCATCTAAACTCTGTCTGGAAACACTAAAGTTTTGAAAAATTACAATTCAATTAAAAAAAATACTGGCCTTTGTGATTGTATTTTAGATCCTAAACTATTTTACAATTCAAAGACATATTGATTCAATCTGTCCATTGATATGCTTAGCCTGTGCATGGCTGCAGGGGAATGGAGTGGTCAGAAGTTTACAAGGACAGACATCTTGTATTACAATTGTTGTGTTTGAATTAAAATTAACAATAAACAAGTTGCCACAAATGTTACTTCACCTAATGAGTAAGGTAACATGACGGTTTTACTAAACCCACAATACGTGTGAGCACAGAAACACACATCGAGTTGTGTGTGTGTGTGTGTGTGTTTGTGTGTATGTGTGTGTGTGTGTGTGTGTGGGAGGGGTACTTCCTGCAGCCAGACACTTTGATGATATCTTTTGCTTCTGGTTAGTTTACCTCAATATAGCTGATATTTATCTATCTAATGCACAATCAAGAAAGCAAAGACAGAATCAGAACAAAACAAAAATGGATGACATTAAAAATGTTTTCGAGGTTAATGTAAAAAAAACTTGACAACTTTAACTTCCAACATTTAATTGTTATAATTAATAAAGCATTTCGGTCGCTGCCCTCCAAAAGCCATCACAACAAAAGTATCTAAACAAAGTCTGTACTAGTGGTTAAAAAAAAAGTAGAACCTGAGGGTGTTAGTCTCATGGTGGTTAATATTAACTTGAGGTCATTTTTCTGGAGAAATGAAACACCCTATAACATGATGCCACTAGAACACAGGATAAATTAATTATTCATAATTCATCAGAGGTGTCAGACCTCTGTCAGTCTGAAAGTAAACAGATCTGTTTGAGAAAGTTAATGCTTTCAATAACAGATTATCTAATCACACTATCTCCTTGTATCATATTGTTATCATGTTGTGGCCAAAAAAGGAAAAAAGGGAAGGCTGTATTTGCACAACAGTCGCCCAATGTCAGGAAATCCTACATGAACGTCCTTTAAAGCCATGTAGAGCAGTATAATGTATCTTTTTCTTATATTTGAATTATTCTTGGTGTTTTCCATTCAGAAGCCGCCTTGTTTACACTAATACAAAGAAATATAGAGAATTATAATAAAAAGTACACAGAAAACTGGAAGAGAAATGTCATGATGAATATGTAACTTATACTAAGACAATACAAGTGCATTTTAGACTTCTCACCACTAGCAGATCGCCCCTATCCTCTATAAATGTTGTTAAAATTTGACCATATGTATTCTTTAGCAGGTCTCAGACTGCATTTTTAAACCCCATACACTGCCATTCATGTTGAAACACTAGGATACGTGAAAGTTAATAGGCATTGGTAATTTACTCTTCTAAAGAGAATGCCTACATTTATTTGATCACAATCACTAAACCAGAGAGAGAGAGCCAAGAGCTGTTGGGATGAAAGTTATTACGCTTGGGAAAATAGTTCCTTACAAGTGCTGCCTTCCTAGCTCAAATATTAGCGTGAAGAGGGATTTTGACACAGATAGTCTTTTTAACTAACGTCGTCACACATTTTCAGGTACTCTCTGTAATGCTTTTTGAAAATGGACAAAATGTAAAAAAACACAACATTTCATTGATAAAACTATTTTGCGAAAAATGTGTGGAGTTCATGTAACCTGTGAAGTCGAAGATGACAAAGTACAATGACATATAGTAACACTGGTATGGTCCTTTCATAACTATTATGGGCTATTATTTTCTAAGTGAGAACATTTCTAACTTTGGTGCTCCCTAGTGGTATAATCAAAAACAAATATTAAGTAAGTAAAAAATAAATAAATAGGTAGACTTTTGCTTCACTTTACGCCTCCACTTCCTGTAAATGCACAGAAAGCAATTCATGGAAGTTATATTTTCAAGAATCATGACATAATGTACGTGACATATTTGCTTAGAGGCCTGATTGATAAGTTCATGGCCAAAGGTCTAGGTAAATGAATTATGCAGCTCTCATCATATGAACATGCAGTTTAACTCTTTGAGTGGTTATGCAGAAAGCTGACAGTTAATAATTTTTGAAGTTTTTCTGTTTTGGGTAATTGAAAGTCAGCGCTGTTTGAGAAGATGTACAACAAAGACCAAAATTGTCCATTTTTGCAATTTCCCAAAACAGAAAAACCACAAAAGTTATTTATATCAAACTGTCTGCAGAAAAACTAAAAGGACTTATCTGCATGTACACATAAGGAAAGCTGTGCAACTCTTTCTCTGGACCTTTGGCCATAAACTTATCAATCACCTCTTACATGATCACATAACATAGTGGCTCTTAAATCAAAAAGATGTGTCTCTTTCTTCTTTATTCCTCAGTGTTTAAAGCTGCATTTTCTTTTAATATCGATCCTGTGGCTTGGAAGACCCTGAGTAACGATGCTACAGGTTTTGGATACCAGGTGGTGCAGAG
>JAQFJA010000014.1:12371206-12381320 GCA_029874485.1 Naso brachycentron
ATGCATAATTAAAGCACACATACAAATCTCTCTTTCTCTCTCCCTCTTGCTTTTGTATGACGTGCTGCTCAAGCAGCATCCAGTCATTTTGCAACACAATATTGTTAATAAAAAAAACATTTATGTTGGACAACAAAGGTAAACAGGACAAGTGTACATCAAAACCAAAAATCTAAATATCTTAAAATTTGTAGAAGGCAGGGTTATGTTTCCTTTATTTAGTTTTCCCTTTCTGCTCATCTGGCGCGTATGAACCTCGTACACATCTGTTTTGTCTTTTAGTAAATCCGCATTGGCTTGAAAAAACACATTGATGGTCATTGAAAAAAGGAGCTTTTTAGTTCGTGAGAGATTGTTTTGTTGCAATGGTCACTGAGCAGAACTCAAAGCAAGACTAAGCAGTGGCACCCTGTCCAGCTGTTATGTGCCATGCATGATAAATCCTAACAAATGGCTCCATCTACTGGTTTGAATGAGTAACTGCATGGCTCTGGATTGTTGAAACAGACATTTACTGTGGTAAGAGTATCTATTTTGAGCTTGTTGACTTCTTAAGCTGGACTTCAATCATACGTGACAAGAGGTAGCGTACAAACTTGTGTGAACAGCATCGTAAATGCACACAGATGTACAAAAATGGCTGCTGCTTTATCAGGTTACTGCATTAAACATCATCTTATAAATTTTCTTGCATCTTTAGTCCTGTTTCTCCAAAAAGTCTTAACAGGTGCAAACGATGCAGAAATCCTGTGGGAGAGAATTTGCTTTTCAGATCCAGTGCTGTCACAGCTCAGGCAAAAAAAAAAAAAAGGTGTTGAATTTCACAAGAGACACTTTCTATCCAGCTTTTTCCTTCATTCCCTCAATTGCTCCTCTTCGTTTTATGTTGGTGAAGAGCAACGCAAAGTTGACGATGTATGTTGACACGCAGACCATGCAGAAATCCCCCAGAACAAAGGCGAGAATGGATGCGAGGTAGAGTGAGCCAGCCACAGACACCCAGGAGGAGAAGACCAAAAACACTGCTGCTTTTTTGGATAGAGACAATCCTGCAATACAGACAAAAACAGAGCGGCTCAGTCAGTCAGTGAAAGACATTACATGAGCAATAGTTTTAGAATGCAGTGTTGGCCATATAACATCAAATATTCAAACTAAAGGAATGTGCCAAAGTGGGTTCAGCAGATATAAAGGTCCAGACATGGTTCAGTGACATACTGGATTGCAAACAGTATCTATTTTGCCTGAAAACACGCAGCACTGCTCTGTAATTTGCAGACAGTCACAGACTTACCAAGGCCCATCTGCAGAGTGTAAAATATGATGCCAAGCACACTGTTGGGCTGGTTCAGAGGGCTGTCTTTGGCAACAAAGAACTGCACCAAGCCAAAACCACGGCCCCATCTGCCAAAAAAGAAGGGGACACAGTCAGCATGGCATGTTATTTAAAAGAAAAAAAAATAGATAGCATACATGAAGGTTCTTCTAAAAAAAAATAAACCGGCATGCAGATTAGGCTATATCATTTAAAGCAATTTGACAGAAAAAGGTCGAAAGAGGCCAGTCCATTTGATATTCTCACTACGGAAAAGTAGATACAGTGAAGTATTGCAGTCAGTATTTAACACGTGGCAGTGAAGGGGGGGGCAGACCTGAGGTGGAACAGGTCTATTTAAAGTTTTTTTCAAAACGTTTTGCAAACCTAAACCCGAAATCATGATCATAATCTAAAGTAGGCTATTGATCGAAATCTTGTTATTCTGCACAGCAAAAAGTAATAAGCTTGTTTTTTTTAAAAAAGCGGGGAATAATTTAAAAAAAATAAACACTTACCTGGACGTGAAAACTTTGGAGCAGCTCACAGACTCCCCCAGGTCGCACATCGCCCTGTAATCAGGGTCGCTCTCTCGAGACAGCTCGACGTGAAGCGCATAAACGGACAACATCAAACCGAAAACGCTCAAAAATACGCGCGCTTTTCTCTCCCATTTCGGCAACGCCATGTTTACTTCGGCACACGGTGCGCTGACACTTACGGATGAATGTAAAAGACTCCGGTGGGCTGAAAAACAACTGAAATCCCCTCGATCAGCATCGGATCCCTTCAGCCAAGAAAGGCGACGTGTTAAAAGTGAGTTTCTCACTCATGATTGGTCCCGGTGGATTTTGGTCGCTGCCTCTCATTGGACAGTCCGATCCAGATGTTGCATCAAAGGGGATGTTTACTGCGTAAATCACTGTGGACCCTGTGGACCGTGTGGCCTGTTTGGCCTTTGGGGCAAATGTTAAGAAATGCCTTCACTGTTCATGTCACTGCAGCTTTTTAACCAGATAAATTATACTCTGTGCATTATGTCTGAACACAATATAAGCCTACCTAACAAACAATCAGTAGTGAAAGAAGCAATATATTTATTCAGTGGTATTAATAGTAACAACTATTAGTGTGATTATTGTTTTGGGGTTTTTTTTGTCTGTTTTTTTCTCCCTTCTCACTAGGAGAGGAAGTCTTATTTACCCTTTTTTTGGTTATTTATTTCTGCCCACATATTTCACATGCAGCCGTCCAGGTTTTTGTTTGCTGCTGGATATTATTTCTTTATAAGTGTGTTCTGTTTTGTGTATGCTATTTTTTAAGTGGGAAGCCTGAGGTTGTGGAATAATGAAAAAAATATGACCTGTACAACAAATTTACCTGCATTTCACATTCTGTCACTTAATAAACAAACTTTTGGAGAAGATTTGTTCAGTGGTGGAACAATTTAGATCTTGTTGGAAAGGACTGGTAAATTGCATTTTTAACCTAGAGGTTAAAAAAGTCTAGCAGGCTAAAATTTTCATTAAATGTAGGTATTCATGCATTTAAAGGTTTTATTACTACTCTTCTTTATTGTCTGCTATCTATCTATCTATCTATCTATCTATCTAATGCTCCAGTGTTGTTGTTAAAGTAATTAGCAGTAATGTTCGGAGTATTTCCACAAAGTTGTTATTCTTCCTCGCTTGGAGTTAGTTAGGTCATACCCACACAGGTTTAGGAGCAGGTAATTTGTCCAAAAGAAGCCCCTCCTAAAATAATTCAGTTCTGGAAAACAGCGTCACCGCCACCAAAAAACAGAGACCTTACTGTCTGGGGTAATGTCCCGCCTCTCACCACGCTCTGTGTTTCAATTGGACGGTCCTTCTGACGTCGCGTCGCCTCATTGGTCCACCGCTTGCCACTGAAACTCAACACGGAACTGCACGAGGAAGTGGCAGACAAAAACAAAAGATAGCCCCTCTACTACGGGATTAAGAACACTTTTACGGATGTTGTGTTTAACTCAAAAGGTGATATTTTTGGTCCGTTATTTCACACGTCTCCGTGTCTCTTTTGTTTGGTCATAAAAGCCGAGAAAGGTATGGTTTTGCGGTTTACGTTCCTAGAAAGCCTGAGCTTCAGGTAACTAGCCTACGCCCCTGCGACAAACAGTGGGTAAGGCAGCGTCTCTGTAATGTAATTAGTTCTTGTTAACCACTATGTAGAACAATAACTAGCGGGTCATTAAACACAGCTTCTCGTGATTATGTTCTCTATCAATACTTAACAGACTCAAGCTATAGTTTAGAGAGGTGTTTTGACAGCGAGCTACAGATTTTGGACATTGACTGACAGGCCTAACGTTGGTGTGTGAAGTTGCTGGGCAGCGTGTTGGTCACGCCTTGTTTCTGTCTTTTCAGCTTACTCTAAATATCACAATCAATTTATGTTCATTTAAACGTGCAGCACTTGTTTAGTCAGTGAAGTGATTCAGTACTTCCCAAAATTAATACCTTAACCTTGTAAAGATGTTACGTTGCCTATAAATTACCAGACTGACGTTTGTCAAGAGTTTTGAAGTGGCTCCTGAGGGCCTGGGGCCTGAGAAGCAGGGAAACTTTTTTTTTTAATTTGGAGAGTTAATTTCAGCAGCCAAAGTTGGCATCTGTAGAAACAGATATGTATACTGTTTTGATCATATCATTGGCTTTCAGATCTGGTCCTTTGGCCTCACTGTTTGCAAGTAATAGTAATGCAGGTGAGGTTATGTTTTGATAAACATCACAACGCCATTACTTGGTGCTGCTTCTAACAATGTTCACCATTAATGAATTTTGTTATTCCACTAAATAATTGCTCAGTTATTCTGTTGTGGAAAGCTGTGTAGGCAGGTCTGTGAAACATCTGTCTCTTGTAATGTTGTCCATCCTCTAAAAATCCAGTGGTTCTTCTCAAGGGGCTATTAATAAAATGATTTGTACTTTTTTGGTTTATTTAGTCCCAGAAAATAGAAAAGTAGTTCCAGAATAATAAAACGTAGATTTCATGCTTTTTCCACCATTTGGTCAAATAGGAGTAGATGTGACGCTGGACAGTTTCTTTTAATAAGTTATCAGACAGTTTTGACACTAAATGCACTCCAGTTGTTGAAAATAAGAAGTAATGTAATATAATCCCTAGCAATGTGGTTAAAAACCTGTAAGAAAATAACAACAAATTTCTTTCAAGTTGCAATTTTGTTTTCTTTACAGAAAAATGTCAAGTAAGGAGGGCGGAGAAGGTAGAAATGGTCAACCTGTGGCCATGTCGCCTGAAAGAATGGCCACCGACAAAAGCAGAGAAAACCAGAACCAGCAAGGCGTCGAGGCATCAGAAGGCCCCACAGACACCAGCACAACAGCAAAAAATTTGGCTTTGCTTAAAGCGCACTCTCTGGATGTTAAATTTGACGTTGGAGAGGAGTATGATGTCATAGAAACCATTGGCACTGGGGCCTATGGCGTCGTGTCATCTGCCAGGAGGAGGGACAATGGTATGGCTGTTTTAATGAAAGGAAAAAACATAAATGTTACTTGTGTATTAATAGGCTTCATGTTAAATATTAAAATTAATTATCAGTTAACATTGTCATTCAAATGTGGTTGTACACATTGCTGATCCTGTTTTGTTTTCTCAACTGAATTTTTTAAACCACAGGCCAGCAGGTGGCGATCAAGAAGATCTCTAATGCTTTTGAAGTGGTGACAAATGCCAAACGCACTTTAAGAGAGCTGAAGATTCTCAAGCACTTCAAACATGACAACATTATCGCCATCAAAGACATCCTGCAACCGAACCTTCCTCATTCTGCCTTCAAATCTGTGTACGTACTTTTCATTGCCTTGTTTTGTTTTTGGTTTTTGTTTGGTTTTTTTTGTGGAAAATATCATAACATGTGGACAAAGTTCTTCTACAGGTGAGAAAGGTTTCTTAAAAAATGAATGTTCAACCTAAGTCATCCATTTTAAGCAAAACTAAACATTCCATCAAGTTATATAGTTGAAGGCATTTCAAATTTTGTCACAGGAAAACAATTTACACAAAGATCTAAAATTCGAGTATTAGTTTTTCACACATCATGCGCATTCAGTCAAACTGATCAATATGCAGAATCTTCCAGCATATTTAAAAACGCTGATCTAAAAAAAACTAAGCATTTTGGAAACTAAATACCTTGTAAATTCTGGCAGAGATCAAACGAATCCCAAAAAGATTAGTTTATTTTTGACACTATTTTATCAGTTGCAATTTTATAAAGTATGTTTTTTATTACTGAGAAATATCTATTACAGGTACGCAGTATCTATCTATCATCCATTAGATGTCACACACATCTCACTTTTTCACTTTCTTTGTGTGCAGGTACGTCGTGCTGGACCTCATGGAGAGTGACCTACACCAGATTATACACTCTGCCCAAACCCTCACCTCAGAGCACACACGCTACTTTCTATACCAGCTCCTCCGTGGCCTTAAGTACGTGCACTCTGCCAACGTCATCCACCGTGACCTCAAACCCTCCAACCTGTTGGTGAATGAGAACTGTGAACTAAAAATTGGTGACTTCGGCATGGCAAGGGGGCTAAGTTCACACCCTGAAGAGTCTCATTCCTTCATGACTGAATATGTGGCGACTCGATGGTACCGTGCCCCTGAACTGCTGCTGTCTCTGAATCACTATAGTTTGGCCATCGACTTGTGGTCTGTGGGCTGCATCTTTGCGGAAATGTTGGGGCGTAAGCAGCTTTTTCCCGGGAAGCACTACGTCCACCAGCTCCAGCTCATTTTGTCCGTATTAGGCACTCCTCCTGAGGGGTTAATTGGTGCTATTAGGGCTGATAGAGTACGCTCCTACATTCAGAGTCTTCCATCACGGTCTGCTGTGCCTTTGTCCAAACTGTACCCACAGGCTGAACCGGAGGCCCTGGACCTGCTGATGGCAATGTTACGCTTTGACCCTCGTGAAAGAATCAGTGTAACACAAGCACTGGAGCATCCGTACCTTTCCAAGTATCATGACCAAGATGATGAGCCGATATGCGTGCCTGCTTTTGACTTTGAATTTGATAAGCTTCCAATGAACAAGGAACAAATTAAGGAAGCGATTTTGATGGAGATCCAAGACTTTCATCAGAATAAACAGTCCTGTCGTCAGAGACTACAGTTCAAGCCTTTGGCAAGGGTGAACGGCAAAGCAGCACCACAAAGCAGTAATGCTCAGGCCTCGACTGTTAACCTGAGCAAGTCCACCCTGGTTCCAGTGGCACATGCGCAAGCAGCACAAGTGGAATCTCAACAGCAACGAAAGCACACACCAGCAGATGTGAACCACACATTTACAAATCAGATGCAACCCTTTACAAAACCTGCGTCCCTTTTAGAAGGTATTCCTCCTCATGTGACCCATAACTTGCCTCTCCTCTCTAAAAGTGAAAGTGGTCCAGTTGATGTGGACATGCCCAGTGCCAACTCAGACAGCGGCCAGCCAGAGACTATAGATTTAACAACACCAGTGTCTAGTCAGGATAGCCAGTCAGAAACAATGAGAGACACTGAGGTGCAGGAGCAGATAACCAGCAGTCAGGATGCTCTGACTAAGCCCACCCAGAGCCAGTCCATGACCCAGGCTCCCGCCTCTGTTCCTGCAACAGCAGCACAGACCATGACACCCCTACCCACCGCTGTGCCTTCCCTCTCTCTCTCCGTGGCACAGGCCCAGTCTCTGTCTCAGTCCCTTTCACAGTCACTGTCCAAGAATGTCAGACCTCCTCCAGGTGCAGGGGAGGGAACCAGAAAAGAAGGAGCTATTTCAGAGGATACCAAAGCTGCACTTAAAGCAGCTTTATTGAAATCAGCTCTAAGAAATAAAGCCAGGAGTGGTGAGTTCACTGTTTTTTATATCTACTGATATCACAGACTTGTCATTCTTTCAACCACCTTTATCTGAATTTAATATCTTCATTGCAGATGGAGCTACCTCGGCTCTGGGCTTTGACACTGGTGCAGGAGGAGGTGTATCGTCTTCTCTGTCTTCTGTTGCAGAGTCTCGTCGGCCTGTCACAGCACAGGAGCGTCAACGAGAAAGAGAGGAGAAACGAAGGAAGAGGCAGGAACGGGCGAGAGAGAGAGAGAGGAAAATGAAGGAAAAGGAGAGAAGAGAGGGAAAGCAGGGGGACTCGCTGGGTGGGGTTCTGCTTAGTGACAACGACAAAAGCCTTCTGCAGCGATGGACGATGATGATAGACAGACACAATGAGAAATCTCACAATCCCATTAATGATGGAGCAAAGAATAAGGACTGTGGTGTGAATTCACACCAGCGTGGTGCTATCGGTGACAACACTCAAGGAGCACTGAACAATAACACAGACAAGGAGGCGAGAAAGATTCAGTCTCATGAACAGTTAATCTCTCAAGTTAAACCGAACCAGCAGGGCATGTTTCAGCCTCCCAGCAACCAGCAGCCGTCGTTACTTTTCTCCATGAGCCAGAGGAAGCCTCCAGCTGATATAGTTGTTGCTGTAAGCGGAGGGATGGATATAATGACTGTCAGCGGTGGCTTTGTTAAGAACAACACACTCAAACCTCACAGTGAGTGCAACGGGCAAGGTGGTTTCAACTGTTTGGGGAACTGGAGCGGGCAGCAATTAGAGTCAAGGCCACCACAACAAGCACAACCAAACAGGAAACTGCAGCCTCCACCGTCGAGCTTTCTTCAGCCCCAGCTCCAACCTCAAACCCAGCCTGAGCCTCAGCCTCAGTCGCAGCTGCTTCCTTTGGAGACATTTTTGACTAAAGCTCCAACGTTAACAACCAGAGAAACAAATGGGAATGTGAATATTGGAGGCCAAAATAACCTCAACTCCCACCCCAACTCCTCGACTGCAAATGCCAGTCAAATGGAGAAGCTGTGTCCCTCTTTAGGAGAGAAATCCGGGCCACAGTCCACAAATCCTCTCTGTGGGCCTCTAGGAGTCCCCTCACAGCCTCATCCCAGCTTAGGATTCACAGATACCGGACAGCAAGGGCCCTCAATTGCTACTGACATCCATACAGTAACACTGCAGCTCTCAAAGTCCCAGGTGTGCTTTAGGTTTCTTTCACGGCTTTGTTACTTCCTCTAGTGATTCTGTTGCCTTTTGCAAGTTGAGACTCTCAGGTAAAATGCAATGTCAATGAAAGAGCAATGATGCAGCTTTCACTTCAGAAGCAAGAAGCAAAACAGAAACATTTTCTTGTACACATATAGCAGGCTTAAATGTCAAATTCTTCTGCTTGCCTTGAGCTGATCTCAGGAAAACAAAGTCCAACTGACCCAAAGTTTCCTGCTTTTCTTCTGTCAGGTAGAGGACGTTTTACCTCCTGTGTTCTCCGTCACACCGAAAGGCAGTGGGGCTGGGTATGGAGTAGGCTTTGACCTGGATGACCTTCTAAACCAGTCTCTCACAGACTTGCAACACTGTGATCGGGACAGGTAAGGCTTAATGAACAACACTAACGTCCGATACTGGACAAAACATGCTCTCTTTGCTGCTTTTATTTAATTTGCAGCTGTTTCACCTAGTCATCACCTGAGAAACAAGGCCCTCAGTAAATATTTTTGGACCACGTGCAGCTATGTGTGCTTTACATTTCTGTGTTATTTGTGATGTTTTCATGCCTGTTTCTTCATGATGGATGTAAATGCTCACGCACAACACCCATTTTGCGCACTGAACATAATCGTTCCTGTCAGAAAAAGTGAAACATCCACGTCACCATTTCCTAAAATCTAAGTTAACATCATTTCAAATGTGTTGAGTCCAAATTATAAAAAAATCTATATTATATTCAATTAAAAACATTAAAAATATACACATTTTAGACACTGGAACCAGTAAAAAAAGAAAACTGGCATTTATGCTGGACACCAGAATTCAATTGTCAAAATTCAACTTTCTGTTGTTTTTAGCTCAATTTGGGTCAACAGTCTCAACAACAGTGCAATGTTACATAGAACAGAAATATGTTTATCAAAGCAGGAACTAGTATTTTTAATGGCAAAGACATAATCAGTTATAATAATTATTGTCTAGAATCAAGTCAGAACATCCTTAAAGGCCACGGGACCAAAACTAACACCAAAAGAGTATTAATATGTTAAAGGGTCGTAGGCCTGCTAAAGTTATTATACCAATTGGCATTCACCCTTTTATACATATGCTATTGTCAGGCATGTTTTAAAGGTCGGGAGCAAGGTTTCAAAGTGAAGTTGGATGAGTCAACCACCAAGTGCAAACACCAAATCTCTTTCATCCTGTTCTTACAGTGCAAATAAAGTCATCTATCCTCCTTCATATTTGTCCTGTGGTGGTTTAGTTTTCTGAAACTAGTCAACTGTTCCTTCCTTGTAGCAAGTCAATACTTTAAATGTCCTCTAAAATGTGTAAGCTGCAAAGTGTATTTTATGAGTTTTTCCACAAAAGTCCTTGGTAATCGTAAATAACATTGACTCTTAATCTCATGTCAAAGATCCAGAGTCTATGCATATGCAAGTATTTTTCCTTTCAAAAGTTTAACCACAGGACACAGTTCTTTAACCACAGGTTTCAAGTTTGCACATTAAAACTTGTGTATGTTCCACACTTGCCCTTAATTGGCTGGCAAGCTAGCTGTGATGTTTGTACACATTCTAAACTCAGACATAAGGTGAGCTCATAGAAACTTTCCCTTATCTCATCCATCATTCTGCACAGTTACGGTAAAACATCCAAGAAAAGTAAAAAGAAGCAAAAC
>JAQFJA010000014.1:12425450-12435632 GCA_029874485.1 Naso brachycentron
AAGATAATAGTCAAGGTGTTCTGACATTGTTTATCACCAAGCCTGTGGTTATATGTAGATGGGTGACACTTTTTTTAACCTTTAAATAGGAGAGGCTCACTGAGCTCATGTGCTCTTTAATATTACATAAGTATTAAGAAAAATAATGTTTTAATTTCACCTCATTCTCCAGAGCTCTAAGCCTGTGGTCAAAGTCTCTGCTTTCAGCCAGTTGTTTAAGCACACCATCCACTCTAAAAAAAAAAAAAAAAAAGAAAAAGTAGATTTTTAGTATGATGGAGCGAAACAAATTCATTTCACAGTGTTTGTGTAGTAAGGTGTGCTTACTTGGCAGACATCCGCTTGAGCCGCTCCGAGTCACTACTTTTCTGGATCTTGCTCTGGGCAGTCAGGAAGTCCTCCTTCTGAATGGTTTCCCATGTCATTAGCTTGTTGGCTGCTTTCCCTCTTAACTGCAACACTAAAAGGAAAGAGTTGATAATCATTTTTATCATTTAAATCAACCATTGGGTTTCCTAAACCATGCTCAAGTCACAGCTGCTGAGCTGAAGCCAATAAGGAAGTAAACAAAGATTCAAATCTCTCAAACAGCTTTTTGCTAGAAGTCACTGCCATAAGAGGAACTGAGTTGATAAGAAAGCTGAGGCACTTTGTAAACAGATTTGCTTCTTTATTATATTAAATTGATTTGACTCACTTAACTATTGTTTGAATACTGACCAAAGTGGTGGATCTTGATAGAAGGTACTCTGCGGATGTTCCTCTTGATAAAAAGATTAATGTGAGAGAGGATGATGAAAGGAGGAGCCAGGGAAGGACGGGAGTGGTACTGAACAATCAGGTTGTAGCGCTGGAACTTCCAGTAGATGTCGCTGTTGGCCTGCACTTCAGAAAAAGTGTTGCTGGAGGGACACAGTAAGAGCACAGTGTCAGCATGTCCGTGTGGCCAGACTACCGATGAGACAGACTGATGGACACTAATGTCCTTGTTCTTTACCTAAACATGGCGATGAGCAGATTGATGAGCAGGATGTTGGTGACCAGTAGATAGACAACCAGCAGAATTACCACCAGCCAATTACTATAGAGAACTCTGCACGGCTCATCACCGTTCTGGATCAATGTCACGTTGTCTGTGCACTCCATGTCCCACTGCTTTCCCACTAAGAAAGACACAGCATATAGGAAAGACAGAGAAAGAAAAAACAGGTTCTGTCATTTTATATCTGCTATCATGCAAAACAAGAGTTAATTTTATTTAATGTGGCAAATTTTAAAAAGCTACCGTGGCCGCTAAAAGCTGCAAAATATACATTATTCTTATACTCATTTAAAGCTGTGAATATGATTTTCTCAATACATTGGGTGCACTCATACCATCCATCTCTTCCACAGGGATCTGCCCAAAGATGTGCAAATACGGCCTGTAGAAAACTCGGCGAAAGATGCGATCTAAGCGAGGGTCGTAGGAGTAAAGCAAAGCCTGATTGGCGACTCCGTATGCCATGAGCCACACCCCCAGGAAGAAGAGGAAGAAGAAGACATCCTTCATCTGAACAAGAGAAAAAAAAAGTTTTCTTTCTGTCATTATAACCTCAAAATCGTGCTACGTAACGCTAGTATAACGTGAAAACTATGTTGCTGTTTCTCACCATCTTTCCAACAATGATGATTTTTGGTCCCAGCTGTTTGTGAATGGCAAAGATGTGAATGAGACGGAGGGTGAAGACCATGTAGTCAACACACAGGACGTCCCGGCCAAATCCATATGACCACTTAAACATCCTGAAACACATTGCACAGCATGTGTACACTGTGATAACAGCACCACCCAGTGGTCAATGTGTAAAATCACTACAATGTAAAAAGCTTTTCAACCAGGATTTTGGATCTCACTGAGGATGGAAGTGAGGGGCATGTGCACACTTTGATGAAATTATTTATGGGACAGTTAAAACTCTCTGTAAAATAATACATTTTTATTATATTGCTTTTGTGTGATTTTTGTCCAGCACTGAATTGTCTGATAATTATAGTGATCAACTCAAACTACCAGAAACTAAACTCAACTTGATTTAAACATGTAACACAGGCAACAAACTGCTTTGTTTTAAGACGTCTAGATTCAAATCTAGTGGGAAGCAAGAGGCTTAAAAGACAAAAATAAAAATACATTTTCATTTTGTAATTTTTTCACATGAAAAAAATATCACTGAACAATAATATAGTGGAAAGTTTTGGCATAATCAACTTGGAATATGTACTGCAAATTCTCCCTCTTTTTATTTTCTGTTTTCACCTGCAGATTAGTCCTATGATGAACAGCGTGACGGCGATGAGGTCACACTTGTTCCACACATCCTGAATGTAAACTCTGATCCTCTGACGCCAAGTCATCGTCCCCAGAAAGAACGTCTTGGAAAAGAAGACATCAATCATCTTAACAGATGAATAAATGGAACACAGCTAAACAATAAAAGCAACCTTTAATATAGCTATACTGGAAAGTCTTCTTAATGGTAATCTGTGCAAGATCAATTTGCACACAATTAATGTAAATTCTCTACCTAATGAGTGTTGAATTAACGAGTGTGAGATGAGTGTTGAAATCCAATTTTGCAAGATCGAAAGATAAGACTTCCTTCCACTCTCACCTCTCGTATCTCCTCACACACGATGGTGAACACCCAGAAGTACAGCACATACTCGGTGATGGCCGGACCAGCAGGCGGCGGAGGTTTGAAGTCCACCAACAGCACGTAGGCAAACAGCAGGAGGAAGAGGAAGTACATCAGGACGTTGCCCAAAAATGAGGTGACAGGTGCAAACCAGAACTGACGCCATCTTGACACTATGAACGGACGCTTTGGCGGTCTGTGTGAGTGTGGTATGCCTGTAGAAAAGGTTATCAGGCGTAGATTATTAGTTGATTACGGACATAAACGCTGCCAAAAAATAAAAAGCAAAAAGAATTCTCCCAGCACATTTTCAGAGGTGCAACATTTAAAGAGGACACACCTTTGATGGTTGCAGTCCTGGGGGTGTTTAATCCTTGTGAGTCAGCTTCACTGGAACCAAAATGAGACATTTTTAAATAATCAGCACTAGATAAAACACATTAATTCTACACAAAAATCTATGTAATAAATGGAGTCTTACATGTGCTTGATGTCAGAGAAAGAGAAGATGGTGGTGCCATAGAGGCTGTCGCTATCCCTGCCCGGCCCGTCCTCATTTGACTTCCCCTCCTCCTCTTGCTGATGGTCCTCTTGTTCCCTGTGAGGTGGAATACATTGTAAAGTGTCAGTTGTGAAATCTGAATCTCTTGAATGCTAGTGGCAAACAATTTAGAAGAACATGGACTTTACCTGAAGGAGATGAGGTTGGTGTAGCAGAGGATGGGGCAGAAGAAAGTGAGCAGGAGCTTCCACACCTCTGTGTTCCTCTTCATGTCACCCCACCAGATCTGGGACAACAGAGACTGAAGGAGAAGAGAACGATAGTTAAGTTACACCAACAGCAACTTGCATAATGCAGCAGTTCAAAGTGTAAAAGGGCTGTGTTGAATATGTTATAGCATTACAATGTCATTATGTCCAAGTGCTACAATTTGCAATCATGGCAACAATATAAATTGAAAGAAAAGACAATTTAAGTTTCACGCTTCACGTTGCAAGTTAACCCCTGCGAGAACATGCATTTCAATATAAAAGGACTGTCTGTAAATCTGGATAAACAAACTCATGATGCAGCAAAAATACTTTTTCAAAAAGGTCAGTGACTTGATTCCATTGTTGTCTCTCATATGTTGGTCACACAGATGTGAAAATATTGACTCACCTGTACTCCATCGTGGCTGAAGAAAAGTCGTGCGTCGGCGCTCATGCCCATCTGAAGGCAGGTTGTTCCACCCCAAACTGGAGACTTCCTGATCAGCAGAGTGAAGGAGCGACTCTCATTGCTACGATAGCAAGAGCTGAAGACGTCTGAGAAGGGAAACAAAATTTTACAGGACATTTATCATTATTCAACTGTCATGCATGCATTGCTTCATTTGATGCAGAATTAAAATCTCTGATATACTGTACCTTCTGAAGCAAACCGCAAAATCAATTCAGTGATATTTTTTATTTACCTCTACACAAAGTCGATTGAAAGGTGAAATTCAATGCTTGATCAGAGTTTCTGCACATATTTTCCATCAGTAATGGTTTAATTGAACATTAATAGATTATGTATTCATGAACTCACCATGTGCCAGGTTCTCAAACCTCTGGGCGAGCTCTTTCATGGACAGTTTGGTCTCCGTCTCACCCTCCAGCTTGGACAGTTCCCTCAGCATCTTACAGCCACTCAGAGCACTCAGCACCGACTCTCCTGCCTGCAAGAGACAGCACGAGACGTCAGGGTGAAAAAAGCTTCTTCACATGTTTAGCAATGTAGCTGAGGGTCACGTGCTTCTAATAAACTGAAGTGCAGCAGAACAAATGTACCATCTCCCAGAAGAAAGTGGCCATCTCGCTGCGGTTCTGGAGGATGGCCCAGATGAAGAGCGAAGCCCAGGGGAAGAGACAGCGCCTCTCCCGATACATGCAGTCTCCTCGCAGCAGCTTACTGGCACGCTGGGGTGGATGAAAAGAAAAAGAGAGGGTGGCGGGGTGGGGGGTAGATTTAGTCATGTCTTTCAAAACCTTTAGTGAGTTGGCTTTAATATATGGCATGTCTAAATATCTGAAAATGTCCAGAGTACCCTTAGAGCTCTCCTCTTCGATGTGATCTGCTCCAAGCCCAAAGCATCATAATAAAATGGCTGGCAGACGTCACCCATCAGCAGCTCCAGGACGCCCGAAACCTAAGGAAGAAACAAACAAAAGTGTTTGTGTAAATTCAAGTTCTCTTTACATTGTTTTGGATTGTTCTTGAGCAAAAGCAGACCATACGTCTCCCTGGCTTTAAAAAAAATCCACCTCAAAGAGGCTGATCTCCGTCACCGGGCCACTCTGCATGTTCTCTGCTGCCACTTTGTCCTGCACAGCTGATGATGCGGGCACAGCAGCTGCAGTTCCTAACCGCTCCACCAGACGGCGCTGAAGTAACTGGAAAAGCACCGTCCCATCAGCTACAGAGCGGTAGAGGCTTTCCAGCCTGCCATACGTCAGGTAGTCCAGGATGTTGAGGCCATTCTCAGTGAAAAGACGCACAAACTGAGGCTTGTCGTTGACCAGGGCATCTGTCATGGAGTCTTCCAAGTCTTCATACTATAATACAAGGGCAATGCTTCATTTAAAGAAGACTTTTTCACTTATTTTACACAAACATGACACTGCACATTATGTTTAAAGTTTTTTTTTTGTCAAAGTTATACAATACATTACTTGTTACGCATCTACTTCAGAGTGGTAGCATTTCTCTGAATGTTTTCCTCTCACCCTCCAGTGGATGTCTCCATTAAAGAGTTCACTCTTGGCAATGTCAACCCTGTTCCATGTGACTGCAAGCTTCAGCTCTTCATTGTAAGGACTGGCATCTATTGACGCACGCTGCTTACTGGCTGTAAAATAGAATCACACCACAGAACAACAAAATAAATATGTTGTTGACAACTGAAACATAAGCGATATTCACAGTTTAGATTCATTTTTTATGTACCTCCCACCAAAGCTTTGAGCAGGACTGTATCGAAGTCGTTTGGGCCTTCCTGCTCTCCTTGGAAAACTGTGATGAAGTCTCTGTTCTGGTAAATGCTCAGAGCCTGAAGACCCACAACAAGGAGACAGAAGGCAAGAAAAACATGAATATGAGCACAATACTTGGTGCTGCTGAGAATAGACAAAAAAAAAAAAAACAGACAGTGAAGATTTGATGACAATGGGCATCGTCACATCCGCGATGTCATTAAGTTCACAGTCACCTCATGCTGAGTGATCGTGTTATCTGCAATTTAAAGATTTTATCAGGGCATTTAAAGTGAAGCACCAACAGAAACAAATGACCAGCTTGTAGAAAAGAATAAGATTAGGAGTGTGTATGCAATCACTCCCTTGTTCAACAACACAACAAGTTGAAATTTAAGGCACTGATTACATTAGTGTTTGAGTAAACATTAACATACTGATAAATGTAAGGCAACCAGACGAGGTCAGATCTCAGTTGGGTGTGTTTGGTTAAAACAGAGGAAGGTGAAACATCAGAGCTACTAGAGCAGATTTTCAAAGTCGTGAGTGAGTTGTTTTGTATAGTGTAGTGTACGTTTGTTACAGGAAAGTGTTTTTGTGTAGCATGGTCACAGTTTTCTTTAAGATGGATGCACTTGTACAGTGGTGTAATAGCATTGAAACTGAGCTTCCTGGGTTTGGCTTACTGTAAAAACTTGATAAGGACACAATGAACAGAATTGAATGTAACCTTCTTAATTTAAATGTTGCGTTATTCAGAGTGTTTTGTTGTAACACAGCATGAAGAAAAAAAAAAAAAAAAAAAATTCCTTCCGCCATCTCCTTCTCCAAAACAAAGATTTTGTTCTCAATCAAATGTCCCTCCCGGCTGCCTGACACTCAAAATGGAGCAGAAGATAACAAAAAACAGGAGTTCATTCATCTTCTATCGTGCCGAACTTCAGTAAATCATTACATGACAGGCATGCAAATTAATCTACAGATGCTCCGGTTCAAGATGAGACTAAACAACACAGGCCTGCAAAAGACTAAGTGTTGTTTTTAGCTTTGCCAATTGCCGGAAATGCCTTTTGCCCCACTGTCCCTAGTGGAAACAAGATGCCAAACTTAAGTTTCAGACAAACAGACCAGCGCACACACACACATACACACCAACAAATGCATGTTTCCTCCAGGTTTACATGTGAAAGAGCTAATAAGCAGACACACTCTTTCAAGGCTGCAGGTGACGCTGATGATGTTACATTTACACCAATCAAACTCACACAAATGATATATACGGTTGCAGCTGTGAGGAGGTTTTGTAAGGAGTTCAGAGATTTCCTTCAGAGCAGAGAGCTCAGTGAGGATGCAGATGTCTTCAGGAGATCAGGAAGATTAGCATCAGTGCCAATCAGCACTTCTATAAAAGGGTTGTTTTGGCTGCATCCAAAAGATTTAATCATTTTTCACTTATTTGCCATGTGAAAACTAAAACTAACTTCTAAAGTGAATCAGTTGGTTGTGGAGCAGCAAAAATAGCTTCATTACAATCAGCAGTTTTGGAAATCTGGGTCAAACTTACACAGGAAGTAAACAGTTTACGAAATCGCCGGATGTCTAAAGGCCCAGTCGAGGGTATTACTTATGACATGTAACAGAAAGTGTTGAATGATGTGCGAGAGTGAGAGCTTTGCTTTTCTTTGAGCTTCTGCAGCAGCTGAGCTAAAACTGTAGGTTTGCCCTGAAGGTTATGGTGGCAGAAAAACTATTGGGTTGTAAAAATCAAAAAAGATTTGAAAACTAAATCCACTGGGAGCAAAATTACCGGCTGGATTTTATATTATGAAATTTCCTATGTGAGCAAAATTGGAGTGATTACATTATGACATTGAAAGAGACATCTAGGGGTCACCAAGAATATTTAAAAAACTCGATATCATGAACATTAATGTTTAATTTCATGGCAATCTAGCAAGAAGCTGCTAAACATACATTTTCTTCTTGCTCTGCATGTCACACATTCTCGGTCCACTGACTGCTCTTACCCGCTCAACTAGTTTGTCTGACTCCGTTTCAGAGGGGAAGTGCCTCTTAACCCGTTCTGCAACTCTGTCTTTCAGATCCACGCCGGGACCTGTCTCACCTTCCCCCTCACCAGAGGACTGGACGACCGAGGACAGGTTCTCTAAGACATCACTCAAGAAGTCCGCCAGGCCTCCTGAGCCCGCCAGCACCAGCCACGGCATGGAGGTTTTCAAAGAAAGATCCACTCTCTGGCAGAAATTAGAAAAAGAGAGGAAAAACTTTCTACTATTAAGACGAATTATTTCTCTATGAGAATCATCCAGCACAAAAAGCAGCGACTGTACCTCCAGCATGCTCGCTTCCCCTGATACCAGCATACAAAGGACAGGGATGTCGATGCTCCCACTGCCTGCAACAATACAAACACTTTGAACTCCAGTGCTTAAAATTACTTGTTTAAACTGACTTCATTTGCAATGTGGATATTTGAACAGTGTGTGCAGCCTTTGAACAATCAAACTGTATGCAAGAGCTTACAAACAGCACAGACACAATAAGAACCCACAGTAGCATTTTTGACAAATCTCTGCTTGATTTTACATGCTTGAGCAGTCTTGCCTCAAATTCGTGCAGTGGCATGCAATGGCTTTCATCCAGTAGATACCAGAGGATCTTATGTCTTATCAACACAAGCATCAGTAAAATTCACCACAAGAGGGCGAATAGTTCGAAATCAGGGCTGAATGTGAAAGAGCTTGTGTGTGTCATCCGTTTAAATTAATTTTCCACTGACGAATAAATTCTGGGAGTACAAACAGGGTAACCAGTTTCTTCCAATTCTTCTATTCTGATTCTGCAAACCATGCAAAATATTAGGTTTCTTTGTCCCATTGCTCACCCCAGATGCCTGTGCGCTGGTGGGAGATGTAGTCCTCCAGTTTGGCCCTGAACCCCTTCTCTCCTCCTCTGCGTCCCTCACTTCCATCGTCCACCAGCAGAAAAGCCTGGTAGTTGTTGTCCAGGCAGCAGGAGTCCCGAGACGTGTTCTGGACGTAGTACTTAGCAGGAAAGCTGCCCTAAAAGAAGAAGAACCCAGGGACATCATATATCAGGATTTCTTTAACTAATGTAACGCATTGTGTGCTGCGTTTGGTGGATCCCAATATGCTCCTGGTTTGTTTCAGTAGGCCATGATCCAAGAGCAGGTACATGGCATTTTAATTAGGAAGGCTGATTGTAAAGTTGAATAATATTTCTAAAATTTTGGTTGGTCAAAGTATGTACAACCTGAGGATTGACCAGCTGCTGTCGGTTGTGCACCAGGCCCCAAGGTGCGATGCCCAGCGCCACCACTGGGTTAGAGGAGACGGACGAAGCTGCAGTGGCATGATCCCTCACGGCCTCTCCGACACACCTGCCGACACCTTCACGCAAGCCTGTCGTAAGGATCCACGCTCCTGAGAGAAACGAATGGGAGAAGAAAAGTAAGAGTTTGGTTCATGACAGTTTGCAGTTCAAAACTGGAATGTGATGTCTAACTGGGAAATGACCTTTACACGATCCAGTAAACCAGTAAGACCAAACTAGGTAGTAAACTAGTAAACTGGCTTTTTAATTTACATATCGCATTCAATGTCTAGATATCAACTTTTCATATGCAAAGTAAAACAATGTATTTTTGAGAACTCAACGGTTTGTTAATTTTTTACGTACTTTAAGAATGTTATTAATAACACAAGACAGTTTCAAAAAGAGTGGAATTAAAGAGAATCATTTCTGACAGTAACAAACTGAAGCCAAAAGAAAATAAAATATGAGAACAGACAGACTTCATTAAATCCAAAGGGAGACATTTGAATGTCTCAGGAGTACAAAGATAGAAAGAGGTGCAGTGTTATCTGTTAAAGAAGCAGTTTGAAAGTACGTTTAAGATAAAACATCATATGTTTCTGTGTGTAATCACTTCTCAAACAGTTCTCACTGTACTGTTCTGTATTCATGACATTTTCCTACAATCATGTTTGTGCTGAGGCCAAACATCAGCAACCTGCGTCTTTGTGCGCACCTTGTTTGTGTTCATGTTTGTTTCTTTTCTACAATCTGGAGGTCTCCAAGAGAACAGCTAATTAAAGTGACCTCAGATGTCGGGAGATCGGTATCGCCATGTGCCACCTGCACTTGGCACAGCAGTTAGGAGGAAACGGTCATTGTGGTACCAAATTAGTATCGGACCCCCGGGAGACATATAGCGTAGTACATTTTGTAACAGCTGTGTTTTTCCAGCTGAAATCACAGTGATTAGGTTCTGGGTTTTCTAAGAAATCATTGATTCATTATAACATGTAATAAGACAGTCAGTTGGTTGGAAATGTTGTTATTTCAAATGTTGTAATTTACTTCTTCAGAAATACTTAAACAAACAACACTACACACATCTGAAAAGTATGCTTGTGTTTAGACTCTAATCTACACCACAAAAGTAGCAGGTTTAAATGGTTCC
>JAQFJA010000014.1:12455850-12466556 GCA_029874485.1 Naso brachycentron
TTATTAAAAGCATAAACATTACAGATCAATTTAGGCGCTTCATATCTACAAACTTCCCAGGTAACGTTAGGCTAATTATCACAGCAACATCGATCACATACGTAACAGCTCGTCTAGATAAATAGAAATCCAAAAACCTCACAGAGCACAAGTCCATTCCTGATCCGAGAAAAGCCTCATTTTAAGAGCTCTTTATGGTTGAATTCAGACTAGAGATTGCGTAGATGTGCCGTCTGTCCCAGACCAATTCTTTAAGTACTTAAAAATGACTAAATTAGTTAGTAGGGACCTGCCCTGCCGATGACGGATAGGTTCTCACATTAAAGCTGAACAGTTTCAGTGTGTTCCGAGTATGTCTCATAACTTAGGTGTTTAAAAGTTACAAAATCAAAATTAATTGAAAAAATATAGATGAAATAATTTCCAAAATTCACAAGATAATTTTTATCTAACAAATTTCTGCTTCAACTAATATTGTTGGCTTTTTCCTTAAAAACGACATTGAGGCTGCAGTCTCAAAGTTGGTGAAAAGTTTATTTGAAGATGGAAAAAATATCCAAAATGACTAAATGCAACTGTTGTAATCATAAAAACAATACTGACTCTAGTCTGTTAAATACAAGTACATGTGTGTCAGCTCCGGCCCTGTCCTGACGCACATTAACAGTCAGCTTAGTATTTTTTATGATTAACTGAATAGAGGGTGGCATTTAAAATTATTGTTTGATTTTTTTTTAAAGTATTGAAATGCGGAGGACGTCCACCAAACCTGCCTGAGAATTTTGGATATGTCTGTTCATGTGAGCTCTTGCCTACTAAAACCATGAAAACAGCGTTCTGCCACACTGCACTGCACTTTAGACCTGGTTCAGGATGGTGAGAGGATCAGGCGCAACTTCACCTCAAAAACACACCAAAATTGCACTGCGGCAGCGCATCTTCACCGACCCACCCTCTGTTGTGCCGCTCCACCCAACTCAATGCAGCCTGGTTCACAAAAATAGCAACTTGTGGCAACACAGGCGGGAAAAAAGCCACTTGTGCTGCACAAAATTACCAAAATGCCTGGACCTGCGCTTAAACCAGCTTTGCACCAGCACAAAAATAGTCCTATATGATAATATATGGTAAGAGTGGCGTCAGAAATGTTTCATAGACTTTGGTGGTGTCAGTCTTAATATCAAACTATTTCATTAAGACAGTCATTTTTATGCTCAGCTGTGGATACGAGGCAGTCGTCAGACATGTTTCCTTTGATGAAAGCTTTTGATGTTACCTGTAGACCAAGCGGATTCCAGTTTCATTCTCAACCTGCTGCTCCAACACCTTCATCCCTCTGTAGTACACTGATATCCTGAATCCAGTCTCTAAGGATCCAGAACGAAGAGCAGTGTGTGAGAAAATGTGTTAAGCAGGTCAACTCCTAAATGGATTTCGGTTGAAAAGACCTTTTTCATGTGACAGATTATTGTTCATATTGACACGTCACTTTCTTTCAAAAGTCATAAATACTTAATTTTAACATTTTGTAATGGGTGTCATTTTTAAGTTTCTGTAGAAAAAAAAGCCTGTTTCATTTTTACAGCAGCATCCATCAACTTACTGAAATCATCTCTGGTCTTGCTCATGGAGAGTAGAAACTGCTCCGCCAACTGCCCATTATAGGCCCCTCCCACGGCTCCCTCCATTGGACATGCCGGTTGCTCAGGCAACCCAGCTTCACCCGCTGCTCCCTCAAACATTACTGGATACTGCTGTTGCCCAGGCAACGCACATCCACCAATCACAACTGGGTTCTGGAGCTGTTGTTGCTCGGGAGGAGGCTCGAAGCCTGCAGTGCCCTCTGTGGAAAAGTTGGAGAAACTGGAAAACTCTTTTCTTGGAAAAGTACCATGGAAACTCTCGTTCTCTGCTCATACTGCAGCAGTGAGGAGGAAATGATGGGCAGAGCCGGTAGGTCTACCTGTTTCAGGGCCAATGTTCAGTCCCTTTAGACACTCCTGGAGAATATCCTGGTTGTCAGTGGATTCTGCTGGCAAATATTGATCAGCTCAGAAATATTCAGAGAAACGATCCCACATCACTTGCTATCAAATTATTATTTCATAAGTTTACTTCCTGAGAAACAAAACTCATAGAATGGCTCCCTTACCTGAAAACACATTATCTTCTGGCAGGACGAGACAGTCATCAAAGGAGACCACACCCTGGCTCTAAAATATCACCGTCACACACACTTAAATGAGTTCATGTGCAATTAAAAATTACACAACATTTCCCCCGCATTAACATTTCACTTCCTGTGTTCCCACAAGTCCTACCTCTTGTGTAGGAAGGCCTAAATCCTCAAACAGACCAGTGTCATCTTGGTCCTGGGATCCAGCAGAAGAGTTTGCTTTGAGAAGGAAAGAGCTCAGTTATTATCTGCTGCTTACTATCTTTTAATGATTTATCCTCCACAGAAACACTCTTTAATCTTATAATCCCCTTCACAAATTGCACTGATTTGCAAGCTCTGCGTTTGGATACTGCCAGGACAAATCTCAACCACAGAAGTGTAAATCTAGTCATAACTGTAAGCAAAAATGTGAGAATGATTAATGTGAAGGTAAGAGGAGATTGCATGTGAAAGCTACAGTGCTGTTAGACAGGTGTCTTATCACCCATGGGCGCATAAATTAGCAGCATCTGTGGTGCATTCACTGTATTACCTGATTTTGTATTAATCTGATTTGCAATCAGCAACAGTACAGTGATATGAGATGCCTCTCCTCTTCCTAGGATTACAGTTAAGAAGCACGAGCTGAATAATTTTGCATAAATAAAACTGAGTGAAATTAAATGTGTGTTTGGATTTTGCAAGCGAGAGAACAATCTCTGTATTATTTTTGTGCATTTTTAATAACACGTGCAAGTACACACACGTCTCATGCACATCTAATTCAGTTTTTGTACAGTTTATCAAATGAAGTGATCCCCTAATTTAACTAGCCCAGTCTCTGCTACATTAAAGGACCGAATGATGGTTGTCTATAGACGCCCTAGTGGATCCTCACCTCCTGATGTTGATTCTTCTGGCCAGCGAAACACTTTATGCGGGTTAGCAGCGTCGTTCTTGTTGTCAGAGACCAGTTTGAAGCCTTTGGCTCGCAGGGCGCTGCGGAAGTTCCTCTTCCAGACAGAGGCGTCTCCGTGAGCTCGGCCACTGCCGCTCACCTCCGCCCAGGCCTGCAGGGAGGAAACCATCATTACACTACAGACCTTAACTGTGTAAGACACACTGTGAATACAAAAGATTTGATTATTTTCTACTAAACTGCCACTGGCGTTTATGTCATGTCATATATAACGACTGTGCTTGTGAATTACTTTGAAGATGAGAATGTCGGCATCTGAGGAGTCCTGTCTTAACGCATGTTTCCACGGGATGGAGAACTCTGTCCGCTCCTGGTTTGTCCACTGGACACCAGGATACTTGCCGCTGTCGATGTGGGACCGCAGCCACGGGATGATCAGCGGTTTAGAATGAGACATTCCTGCAGGAAGTAGAGAAAATGTCACATTATCAGTGTCACTGTGTTAGTTTGCTGCCATATGTTTACGTCAGAGCCGGGCTTTTTCACCGGGCAGCAACATGGTTAGCCTACAAAAGAAAAAATATGAATCATTCTATTGTTGCATGTAAGTTAAGATGACTTCCATAATATTGAGTAATATCTATTAAATGTAAAGCTAAATATTTTAGTCTCCATACATCTGCAACAGTGGAACAGAAAGAATAACAAAAATAATTAAGCTTTGTACTTTTATTTAATAAAAATGCGAAGCCCGGCTGTATGTTACATCACCACCAATATTCTCATGTATTTAAAAGGTCACAGGAATTTCAGGTCCATCGTCCATAAGTTATTTTTGCCTGTAGAGGGCGCTATTCGGTTATATAATGAGTGAATGCTTGCAGAATAAATGTAATCAATAAATTACAGTAAAAGAGAGTAAATATAATATACATAAAAAAGTAATGGTGGCACTTAATAATAAAGCATGCCACATACAGTGTAATTTCCCAAAACTTTCTTTCCTAAAATTCCTAAAATACTCTGTAAGTACTCATCAGTACTCAGAAGTTTTTTCTCCTGTCCTCTATAATACATTGTAGGTACTGGTGTTTACAAAATACTTACAGCACAAGTTCTTTTTCCTTTCCTCTATAAAACCTGGTAGGTAGAGGAAGGACGTGAATTTGTGGTCAGGTCTGGTTCAGCTTTCAATACCAAAAATACACAGCCCCACATTTTACTTAAAGCCCATTTTATTGCTGAAAAATCTCAATTCCTCTTTGCAAAGTGTCATAATAATGAGAGTACAGTCATTTTTTAAAGTTTGATCTTGTTATTGTTTCTTTGCATTAAACGTTTAAAGTAGCCAAAAAGTGGGAAAAAAAAGGATTTTTAAGTTATATCAGGAAAAACAAAAGTCTAAAATTGGATACAATGCAATGTAGCCTGTATCAGCCAAAATGCTGATAGATTTTGATAGCCTTGTTACTTTCCTCCTCTGTCTGCAGATGTAGCGTTATGCCATATTTCTCTGACAGTGTGATCGTGTGTGACAGAAGAACTGGAAACACAAACAGCTGAAGAGGAACACAAGTTAAGCTCACGTGAAATGTGATAGCAGCAACAAAACTTCCCCACCTGAAGCGACGAGGAGTCCCGGGTCACGAGCGCGATGCGGAATAAAAGCCCAAAAATCTGCGCTGAAGGAGCCGAAGCGACGCGACAAGCTGTCATTCAAACACGCCTGTTCAATTCCTCACATACCGTCGAGTGCGGCTCTTTAAAGAGGTTTTCTCGGGAAACTCCGGGGCGTCAGTTTCGTTTTCCAAATGTGACGTCATCGAGTTTTTTTTTCTGTTTATTAGCCAGGAAGTATCCCGGAAATAGACCATACGTTAAAAAAAAGTACGCTTTATAAAACTCTATTACAAATACAAGTTCTGCATTGACTGTATTATTTCAGTTTTTTTTCTTTAAAAAGAAAGAAAGAATTTTAGGTTAGGTACTGTTGTATCCGGTTAAGATGGAGTTCTTGTTTATGTTTATAATCACTTTATCAATTAATCTGCAATTATTTTTATTTATTACCACAAACAGCCCACAGAAACACTTCCACAATGTTGGCTTTGTCCGAACAATTATTTGTAATAAACAAATGAGAATATTACAATAAAACGGCAAGTCCTTCAAAGCTGCCATTAAATGTTTTTTGTATTAAATATGATCAGAATAGTTGCCTATTCATCTCGTCTCATTAGGATACTCAGTAATCAAGTAATTACTCATCTGTATAAACATTAACATAATTTAATTTTTAATAAAACATTATGTTTTTATGTCAGGCTTTCTGTGTTAAGTATCTCTTCTTCGACAGAAGCTTTCAGATAAAGGTAATAAAGTAAAAAGGGCAATGTTTCCCTCTGACGTAGTGAAGTTGAAGTATAAATTGTCATGAAAAATATAATTAAGTTCAGAAACTTCAGTAATTGTAGGCCACTAAACCTGGGGACACTTTTTAAAAGTTCAGTTAGAAATCCTTGAAACAAGCTCTTCTTACATTTCTCACTTCAACAGATCAAATACTCGGTGGTCTCGAGTCTCCAAGTAAAAATACAAGTTGCATCATCTACCACAGTTGTGATGTCACAAATCACGCAAGCAGCTGCACAAGTTAAACGAAAACGCACTTTCAGGTGACCACAGAAAATCTTTTCTCCTTCAGTAGACGAATGAGTAAACAGCTTGCAAATCAAACATCCTGTCGAGGAACATTTCATGCGAAAGAGGAACATTAATTCTAACTTCGACCTCAAAACCAGATCCTAAACCCACAAAAAGCCTTTCTCATAAAGGAGGACCAGTCAATACGTCCACACAAAGATGGCTGTAAAAGAACACACACATGCACTGTAGGGAAATGAAACACCATTTGTTCTTTGCAGATTTTATTTGTTTCTCAAATACAGGAGAGTTAATGTACAGAAGGACAAAGAATTTCATCAAGAACTGTACAATATATACAAGCCTTTTTTTTCCTTTTTTTATGGAAAATTAGATTGTTTTCAAAATAAGTCATAGTATGCACAAACATCAAAATGATAAAAATGAAATGACTATTTCCTCTTTAAATATTACTTATTTATACTCCTTCTTCCCTCATGGGAAATGGAAAGTTTACTTATTTTTCTTTGCACCTGCATGACTGATGATTGAACTGAAGCACAACAATGTTAAGTTTCAAATAAATTTTCCCATTCTCTTCTTTTTTTTTCCTTTTCATCCTTTTTTTTTTCTATTTTACACCCACTGTATCACACCCAATATTTCTGTCGTGATGCCCGTTCTTTTATATAGGGGGGAAGACGGCCTGGATATGTGGGTTAGGGTTGTATACTGAACCTGTGGGGAATAAAAAGGTATTTAAAATGTTAGGGCAGCAACCCAGCGCTTGTGAGAGTTTAAGTTAAAAACCTCCGCATATAAATAATAAAAATGTGTTTATATATTATCACACAGCGGACTGGTGCTGCCCTTCACATAGCACAGGATGAGAGAGAGAGAGAGAGAGAGAGAGTGAGAGAGAGAGAGAGAGAGATAGATAGAGAGAGAGAGAGAGAAATATATAGAGAGAGCGTTTATCATCACATTTCATGTTTCTATCCGTGAACGAGTCCATGTTCACGCTGCTCACGGCACACTCTACACGCAGTTTTAAAAAGCATTCTCACCCTCTTCCACTCTTTTCAAAAGCCAACAGCTGATGTTAGTCTTCAAAAAAATAATTTATGTAAAAACTAAGTGGTAATAGTTTCTCTTTGAACTATTGTCTTTATGACACACAGTTAACAAGATGTCAGTGGCTCCTCCGTTGACTTGGTGTCGCGGCTCCTCCTTTTGTCCTTCCGCCTCGCCTCGTTTCCTTTCACCAAACGGTCAATTCCCTCTTGACCTGCCAGTGACCCCTGAACTGATGGGGTCCCTCCTTCTTACAAAGTAAGACGTTTCTTTAGTCATTGATCAACAACAAGAAAAAGAGCAGAGGCCAGTGTCCGAGGTCACATGAGCAGACCCCCTCGTGTTCGTTAAGGGCCTTAAAATTCATCCTCATATCTTTGAGATTTGAAGAGGGTTGGGGGGGGGGGCTGTACAGTAGGATCCATCTCATTACGTCTGTTGTATTTTCTTTTTTTAAAATCCTCTTGCTTTAATTCATTTCCTTTCTCTTTCTGTGGTCGCCTCAGGCTTTGGTGCTGAGCGTGAGCAGCTCGATGAAGGAGCTGAAGAGGGTGTCGAGCCAGCTCTGGTTGGCCATGCACTGCTGCACCACTTCCTCTTGGCCCGGGTCCTCAGCTGCCTGCTCAATGGTGTTGGTCTGGAAACGAGGAAATATAGACTGAGTATTGTGACTGAAACCATGGTTGTAAATGAAAAACAAAGTATATCCCATCTGGCTCTGTGTAGGCTATCGAATGAGATTTGTGTTTTATCACACAGCACATTTCAGGGAAAGCTGGATCAATACCTACATGCAAATAAAATATTTTAAAGCAAGTTGGCACATATAAAGCAGACGAACATGTATGCTTACCTCTTTCTTGCACTGTAAAAAGGTGTGGTATTTATAGTGATGCAGGGAGTGGTAGAGACTGTAGATCCGATATGAATCGGCTGACAGTTTAAGGTCCTAAAGAAAAAAAGAAAAGCAGATTTCAGATGTGCTCGATTTGGTCAACTTCAATGGAGAGACAAACTAAGTCTCAGTGAGTAACAGTTAAATTATTAAATTTTTTCTCCATATTGTTCAGCTCCACATTACAGTCCCTCAAAATCGGTATGTATTATTCTACTCAGAGGTTTCTGACGCTACAAACACTCACACAGACATACCTGTGGTTTCGGCAGGGTCTTTTTGACTCTGTTGAGGGTCTTGCGGTTGTAAGCATCCCCGCTTAGCCGCACCCTCACCACTCCTGTGTCCAGAGGGTCTACAATGATCTGGGGGTAAGCATGCAGGACCTCCTGCCAAAGAAGAGGGAAAAGGAGGTTTAATGTCAGAAGCTGACACAGGAACAAACAAGAAGACAGACAACAAGACATCTTAAGGTTTGAGGTTTAAAAAAAAACTGATTCTATTTATGTAAGTTTGTGTAAGTGATCATTATCATTACCCCAACAGGGTTATGTTTTTGGTCTTTTTTTTTGGTTGCTTTTTAAAATTTTTTTCCACAGGATTTTAGAAAAACTACATGCCAGATTTTTATAAAACTTGCCGACAGGGTGTAGCATGAGCCAAGGAGGAGCCCATTCCAATTTAGAGCAGATCTGAATCACTGGGGGTGATACACAAATCATTTTCCCTTCACAGTAGGATTCTGTTGTGGGTTGGCCTGTGGTTCTTGGCTCCAAAGAGCAGCAGTGATCAAGAGAGTTTGACCGTGAATAACGAGAGCGAGCAGTGTACCAACAAAGCCGTGAAGCAGACAAATAAAACATTCTTTATTCAAACACAAATAATTAAGTCAACAACTCCGCACAGCCCTGCAGGAATCTGCTGCCTCAAGTTTTGTGAATGCGGACGAATCGCACATCAGACACACAGGTCTGCAGCTCTTTATACAGCCAATGACTTGCAGAGCAGAGAGAGACAGAAGCAGCAGAGGTTTGCACTCTGAGTGCCCTTCTAGTTAATAATAAATCCATGAATTATTTTTTTCAAACAATCATTTTAAATATACTAAATGTCATAACCCACGGTGATGTCAATTTAAAATGACATGAAATGAAAAAAGCAGCTGATCCTCAAGTTTGAAAAGCTGGAAACAGCAAATGTTTGACATTTTTGCACGAATGAATTTAATGATTAATTGAATTATTGTTGTAAATTGATTCTCTGTTTATGAAATTATTATATCTCATTGTTCCAACACAAGAATCCTTTACATTCAGGACGTAGCTTATTATTAAGTCTACTGTTGTTATTGACAAGACTTAACATTAGACTTGTTGGCAGCAACACAAATACCAGTAAATTCTACTAAATTTTAAAAAGCAGCTCTGATTTGAATGAAGAAAACACGGCAATGTGAAAGAAAAATGAAGACAAAAAACCACAGATGTTATTTCAGGCATGAGGGACAGAGAGGGAGAAGCGGCACATTCAGGACAGATTACCTGGTGCTGAGAGCTCATGCTGACTCTCCTCAACAACCTCCGCTTCTGTTCGCTGAGGATGCTGTCAATCTTCCTCATCGGTGGGAGGTAAAGCTCATCTGGTGGCCAATCAGGGAAGAGGAAGTTTCATTAGTCATCATTCATGTAGCTGCCAATCATTTTAATACCAAGGGTCGACTCAAAGCAGATCTTTCTGGCTGCTGATCTATCAGCATTCCCTGAGCTTTTCCTCCAGCCTGTCACACCTTGTTTATTTGGATTTCAAAAACCATTAAAAGATTCATCCAAACAGGCCACAGAATTCTCTAACAACCCCGCTGCTACTTGGCAGCTGCTGCTTGTCAGTGCTGAGGATCTTTATTCAAACCTGCCCAAACTGCATACTGATACTTGAAGCCACTTTTGAAAATACCATCAAAATATTTCAGTGCATTTAAGCATTTAAGATGCAGAAAACATGCCACTGGACAGGCAGGTCTGGTGAGGTTTGACATGTTTTCCCGCACACATTCTTGCTGCACCTTTTTAAAGACAGCTTTAATTGTAAATGTGGTGAAGATGCAATGTGTGCTGCTTGTAGTTCTCACCGTCAGTGTCCTCCAGGGCTTGGATCATGTCGGGGTCCAGCGCTGTGCTGACCAGCATCTCCACGTAGCTCCTGAACATCTCTCTCATGGCACGGTTGTTCACGCCGCCTTTCACCGGCACTGAGTGGATGAGGACCAGAGTTTAAACTTGTACAGAATCGACCTTCTCCCAGGATACATTACATGACAAAATACAGCTTTGTTATTATAGACTCAGACACCATTACAATGACTTGTGATGGCAAAACGCAAGCACAAAGAATAAAAAATGGCATCTCACTTTCATTCTCACTAGCTGCCTCTTCAGAAGAGTCTGAGTCCGATGATGAAGGTATTTCCTTCAGCCACTTCTTTCTCTTCTTGGGCGGTGGCTCTGCCTTCACTTTCGCTGGCTTGGACTTGGGGGGACGCTCAGCCTTCTCTTTCTCCTTCCTCTCCACAGCTTTCTTCTCCTCCTTCACTCTGCCTCGTTCAGCAGCACGCTTCTCCACTTTCTCCTGCTGCGACTGCACCCGCTTCTCCCTCTCCTTCTCAGGTTCCCTCTCTTTCTCCTTCTCTTTCGTTTTGAGGACAGCAGCTGGAGCCTCCTTTTTCTCCCGTGGTTCTTTTGTTGCTGAGGTTGCTGTTCGTGTCTTCTCCCTTTGTTCGCGCTGGACAGGTGGCGTCACTCTCTCCTCTTTCTCGACTACTTTTGGTGGCACCTGGTTGGCAGGAGGGGAAGCCATTTTGGGGAGGGCCTGGCGTCTGTGAAACAGAGAAATTTTTTTACAGATTCATCCACACTAGGGTTTAACAGAATGTGTATTTATATTGCGAATAATCTGTTTTGTCAAGCAACAATAGTCTATTACATCAATGCTTCACCGCAAATTATGTTTTTTAAATCAAT
>JAQFJA010000014.1:12466656-12483171 GCA_029874485.1 Naso brachycentron
ATTATGTTTTTTAAATCAATTACTTACCCTTAAATGTCTTGAATTTAATAATTTTTTTTTTCCAGGGTTAATTCATGGTAAACAGGTGATTTAAAAATGCTAGCCATTCACTTTGGTCTGGAGTCTAAATTGCAGAAACTGCCATCTCTCTGCACAAGCCATTTTGTTTTGCCTATCCTTTTGTTGTTTTCTTCAAAAATACTAGGAAGTTATCCCAACACTGCAACCGAACCATATTTATTCCGAGTTCACCGACTTTTAGAACGAAATGGAGCACTGAACCCGATGTGTTGGATTTAGTAGCTTTCTAGCCGAAATAAAAGTGCTTTGGAAGTATAATTTATACGATCGATAGAGAAGACTTTGATTATACCACACAAAACATGGGCATTTTTAGATAACTTTGGTTTTTTGAAAATTGTATCTCCATAGGCTTCCAGCAAAAGTGAGTGGCTCGCAATTTTTGGATCACCTGTTTACTGTAGAGAAAAAAAAAAAAAAAAAATTCAATTCTAGACATCTAAGGGTGAGTAATTGATTGTGATTTTATCCCCACTTGATTGGGCAAGTCTTATTTCACTGTAAATGGGATTTTAATATCAAACATACTGGTACCTGAGTGCAGGTGCGGCTCTGCGCCAAGGTCTCCGAGAGCACACTCTGACATAGTCCTTCTTGTTGACATTCTCCAGAAACTTGACATAGATTCGCTGGTATCGCTTCTTAGCATCTCCAAAGTAGCCAAGATACTGAGCCAGAAACAGAGACAAGATTTAATGATGCAATACCATTTTTCAGTATTATTACTTTGATTGATAATACTCTGAAATTACAGCATATACTACAGTATTTTCATTATACGCTTTGATGCAGCTGCATTGTAAAAAGAATCCAAATTTTGAGACTGTTTGTAGGTGTGGTGAGGTTATTGAGCATTTGAGGTGAACTCACATTGCTTGTGGCGCAGAACTGTCTCTGTCCATCTTTGATCTCTGGGCTGAACTTCTGCAGCAGGGCTTTCTGCACCCTCCAGATGGGCGGAGGCTCACGGCCCGTCTGCAGGGCCAGCTGTGCCCAAACACAAGACACACAAGTTAAGTCTCTGTAAAAGTGACTGTAACCAAACGATTCAAGCTTCGGCTCATTTTACTTTTTAAAAAAAGGAGCACAAAGAGACCGAACCCAAACATTTTCTTGGGTTTAATGATGAAGCCTGATGATGAAGCCTGTGCTGACATCCAAATATCTGCGTAATGATCTAACATTAGTTAAAATAATTTACTTGGTTTGTTTCCTCTTCATGAAAAAGCAAGCGTTTTTTCTATTTGTGGCGCAACAAAATAATTTGTGATTCTTTAGTTGGTAATGACACACACATTTTCACAAATACCTTAAGTGTTCGAATGTCCTCCACCCGCACCACAAACTCGTCCCTTTCTCTGAAGATGCCCTCCCCTCCACTCTCGCTCTCATCCTCCTCACTCTCTCCAACAATGGCAGCATCTTCTTGCTTCTGGGCAAGGTGCAGGGAGGTGATCTTAGGAGGCGGGGGCTCTTCAGGGGAGGCAGGGGACTCTGGAGATGGCATGGGAGACTCCTTCAGAGGTGAGGATGGGGGAGGAGTGGAAGTCGGAGGAGGAGTAGCCGGCTGAGGAAGCGTAGCAGGTGGCGGAGGTGGCGGAGAGGGGGATGTGGGAGCAACGGGGCTCAAAGGCGGGGAATTCTCCTGTTCCTGTTCTTCAGGTGGAGGTAGGGGAGAGGGGAGCGAGAGAGGAGGGAGGGGGGAGTGAGAGGGAGAAGAGGAGGAGGAGGCGGGAGATGGGGGGACAGAGGGAGGTTCAGGAGTTGCTGGCTCTGGAGGAATCTCGGGAAGGGTTGCTAGAAAGAAAGAGGGGAAAAATTACGTCAACGGTCAATTTTACATAACTGACATCAAAACAGCCACAAGAATTTAATCAAATATTTTTTAGGAAATACATTAGGGGACATTTCACCAGAATAATACTACAGCAATAGCTCATCCTGAAAGGAAACTGAGCTGAGCTGTGGAAAAATCAATTCTCGAGAAAATGAGGCATGAGATGAATGAAAAAAACTCCAAGCCCTACCGTCAAGATTAGGGGCACCCAGAGTCTCTAGCTGTGGTTCTCTCTCCTCTGTGATATTACTCTCTTCATCCCCTCCTATGCTGTTCTCCTCTTCATTCTCCTCCTCTTTGTTCTCTTCCATGTCTCCATCTTCCGGCTGAAGGACATCAGGTTCGTTGGATTCAGGCAAGGTGTGAGGGGTATGCATGGCAGGCTGTGGGCTGAGTGTGGGGGGCTGCAGTGTGGGAGTAAGTGGGGACTGGGTAGACTGAGGATGAGGCTGGGGAGGTGGAGGAGACAACGGGGGCTGGATGTTTGAGGTTAGCTGAGGCGTGTCATACAGAGCAGAAATGGCTGAAGAGATGCTCTTCTGGAGGTCTTGGTTCTTTCCGACTGAGTCCTCCTCATCTGAGGAGAACGATGGCAAAGTCTCCAGATTTCTCTTCAGCTCATCTTCCAAGCGCTTGGGGCTGGAGCAGTTGCCCAGAGCCAGACCCCCATTCCCTTCACTGTCCCCAAATGGAGGTGGCGGCGGTGGAGGAGGAGGTGCAGGAGAGAGAGGACGCAGACCCCCAGATTTACAGGGTGAGTTTTCACCATTATCAGGTTCCATTCCTGGTGAAATGTCCAAGCCTGGATGTCTCTTCCCTGTCTTGAGGAAGTCCAAGAATGAAGCAACAAAGCCAGCCTTGGATTCAGAGTCCTTCTCATCACTCTACAAGTTGTACAAAAGAGAAACTTGCACTCAGCTCAGGTATTACGACATAAAATTATCTTTGGTGTCACTATGCTAAATTCCATAACAACCTTTCAGAATATTTCAACTCAGGTGGTCTGTATTTTCGACCAGTCATGGTATTTTCACAGAGCACGTGTTCCTATTGGTTGTTCTACACTATGCTTCTTAGCAACAGGTGATGTCGCTAAGAGCTGATTGGCTGTTGAAACAAGTGGCGTGCCCTACGCTCTAAAACTAGCCTCTGCCGACTGTCGTGTCTGCAGGCATCACCCTCGGCCAGCTTAAAGTGACACAACGTAACTCTGATTGTGGCCTGTGGCTTGTTAATAAGTCGCACAAAAAAGCAATTTTAGTAAAGCCAGGTCACATTTTACAGAGAAAGAGTCCACTGGTTTTCCCTCTGATGTCCTATGACTGCTCTGTCTGTCTGCAGCCTTTTATTTAGCAAAGCTGTCCCCAACAACTACCCCCTGCTACAGCTGCAGCCTGCAGCTAGCCTACATGTTGCTTTCAGGAACCTCCGTGAATCACAGAGTTGAGGCAGAGCAGTTGCAGGACATTAGAGAGAAAACCAGAGGACATTTTCTCCATAAAATATATCCCGATTTTACTAAAATGCTGTTTTGTACGGCATATTAACGTGCATCATTAAGTTTTGTTTTTCGAAGCCACGGGTCACAGTGAAAGTTAGATAGTGTTGCTTTAAGGCGAGCTAGGACAGATCAGTTTACATTGCTGCAATTTTCCCTGCAACCATTTTGTCTGGTTGTGAATATTTAGTGCAAACAGGACTTTAGAGAGAGAGCAACTATAAACGAAATAAAACGTGAGCCGGAGCAAAAAACAGGGCGGGGAGGGTGAAGCAGAGTTGCTTTCCAAGGAGTCTCGTGCTAAACTAGCTTGATTTCCAAATGTTGCCTACCCTAGCTTTAAGTAGTGAACTCCACAACTGTCAAGAAAATAAACTGAACTGACATCATTTTAAATTTACCGCTTAACAGAACAATGATATAACTGTGTTGCTCTTACCCTGTCCACCAGCCCTTCGTCATCAACTCCTTCACTCATCATCTGGCTTTTCTGCTTGTTCTTGTCCTGACTCCTGGTGCTGTCAGTGCTACAGGGGGGCCCAGGGCTTAAACCAAGTGAGGGTGCGGAGCCCACTGACCCATCAGACAAAGCAGGGTCCGTGCCAGACAAAGAGTCTGTCCTCAGCAAGGCATCAGATGAGGATAGGGTACCAATTGGCAACTTGATCTAAAGCAAAAGAAACAAAACCATAAGATTTAAGTAACTTTACTAAAAATTAATTAAAAATTAATTATTAAACAAAGACAGGAAATTCATTTTAAAATTATTATTTTCAATTAATTAACAGGGCAATTTGAAACAGACTGACTGAGTCTAACCCCAAACCCAAATAGTCTGAAAAAAATAGAGAGGATGAGGGAGTGAAAAACAGAGAGAAAATGAAAGCAAAAACCGCAGCAAGGCATCAAGTACTAGCTGACTCTCGTCTGCAACAAACCTATACTACTTTAAAAGAAAACCACTTTGGTTTTGTTTGTGCAAAGGCTACACAAACCACCACATTTAGGTTTAACAACTGGTGTTTGTTTTTAATTACGTTTTATTTATTATTCACCTGTACTTTAAGGAAAATTTGTTTGAAATTTCCAAGCCTTTTCTGGACCAAATGTCACTGACCTTCAAAGGCGGAATGGGTTCATGCAGCTGCTGTTGGGGCTGGTGATGGAGCTGCTGTGGCTGCTGCTGCTGATGAAGGTGATGGTGGTGCATCTGATCCTGCTCCTTCCCGCTCATTTCCATGTACATATCCTCCCTCCTCCCTCCTCTACCTCGGCTTCCACGGCCCCTGCCTCTACCTCGTCCCTCCACACTGAATCCCCCTCCTACTGTTGTTCCACCCATCTCTCCCATCATTCCCCGCGGAGTGTAAGGCTCAGGCATTGGTCGGATGCGAGGCCTGCCTCTTGGCCGAGGGGGGCCTTCTCTTTTGGGTCTAGTGGGCTTTCGGCCCCGCTTCTTGGGTGCATCCTGAGGCAGAAGAGAGTGTGAACCCATTGAAGAGTAGCCAGAGGAGTGGTAGAAGTCAATGTCACCCATTAAAGGGCTGAGAGACCCACTGCCTCCTCCACCCTTTCTGCAGCTAGACACCAAGTCTGGCAAAAGATCTGGGAGCCTCCGACTATTCAGTCGGATGTCAGCTGGCTGGTCAGCTTTATCCTCATCATCTTCAAACTCGTATTCTTGAGCATAACTTTTCTTAGGCAGTGTGTTTGGATCTCTGCGCTCCTTTAAAAGGTGGAAAGAGCTGGACTTGAGAAGTTTTTTAGGGCGAGATGAGCAGAAAATGGGAGACTGGAGGCCTCCAGAGCCAGCTCCGGTGCTTGCTCCTCCAGGCCCAGAGGATAGTTTAGCTCCAGAGTTGTTGGGACCAGCAGTATTGGAGCCCATACCCATAGCTGGGGCCTGGGACTGTATTAATCCTAACTGTTCAGTGTTTACAGTGGAAGGGAGCTCATGGGTTTTTAGGGAATCTAAATCCAGAGTCATAGTATTGTTGCTGGGTTCTTCCAGGCCATGACAGTATGGTTCATAGCCCTGATCTCCACCATGGTGACCCATTATATCATAACTAGCTCCACTACTTCCCCCGCCCCCGCCTGCATTCTGTCCACCTTTCATGGAATCCATTCCCTCTTGCCCAGTGTGACTTTCATTCATCTCCTCCTGTCCTGGTCCTGCACCTCCAGCACAGCTTGACTTGTAGTCCTCTGTACAAAACATGTCTTCCATTCCTGGAAAAAATGAGCGGTCCTCATCCTGAAGGAGGGAGTCCGGGAAGCAGATGGAAGTTAGGGGTACGAAGCGGTTACTTTGTTGATTCTGGTCTGCTTTCTCCACTGGGCTGACTGTGTCAAACTGGTGCTGCTCTGAGCGCTGTTGGTCCAGCTGGCTCTGCTGAGGGGTGAGCTGGGATGAGAGGGGCTGCTGTGGGTCAGGTTGAGGCTGGGAGTGGGCTGAGGCAGATGGTGGGGGTATATGGTGAGGGTGGGGCTGGGTGTGAGGATGATGGGAGTGGGTTTGTTGGTGTTGAGAGCTGGGGTGCTGCTGTTGTTGCTGCTGCTGTGGGTGGTGCTGTGAAAGATGGTGCATATGAGATGGGGTGGATAAGCCAATATCGGGTTCGGAGAGGAAGGAATGGAGTTCAGAGGCTGAGTGTTGCTGTGAGTGGTGGTGCGATGGGTGCTGCCTCTGCTGCTGCTCCTGCTGTCTGTGGCGCTCACTGCTACCTCCACTCCTTCCCCCGCTGCCTGCACCACCGCGTCTGTCCTCTGCAACAGCTACGTCAGTGCTAGATGTCTGAGAAAGAGAGCGCTCCAGCATGTCCAAAGACGACACCACAGAACTTTGTTTAACCTGGCTCTGCTCGTGCTGATGTGAAGGCGGGCCATGGTTGTAGTGAGCTGCTGCCACCTCCAAAGCCTGGGACTGGAGTTGAAGCTGGAGCTGGGTGGTTTGGGACTGAGACTGAGCCTGATGTTTGCTCGAGCCAAGTGTCCCACCACTTTCCATTACAGCTTGCTGTTGGCTAATAGAGTGCTGCTGTTGGGGATGAGAGTCCATTTTATGGTGCTGTTGATGTTGTGAGTGAGAATCAATTTTATGATGCTGCTGATGTTGATGGGAGTCCATCTTCTGGTGCTGTTGATGCTGAGGGTGGGAGTCCATTTTTGGGTGCTGCTGATGTGGTTGGTGGGAGTCCATTTTGTGATGCTGTTGGTGTTGCCGATGAGAGTCCATCTTGTGGTGCTGTTGATGAGGCTCCATTTTGTTGCGGGTGGTGTGGGACAGTACAGACTGGAGCAGGTGTGGTGGCTGACGAGACTGATCAGTAGGAGAGTCCATGAGGGAGGCAGCAGCTTGAGACTGGGAATGCTGTTGTTGGACTTCTGGGGTTTTCCGGGGATAAGGGATCTCTGCACGCTCCTGCGGCTTCTTTTGGAGCTCCATTTGGGTGTGAGATGGTATTTGTGTGTGCGAGGAAACATGCTGATTGTGTGAGGAGTGTTGGGGACCAAGGGAGTGTTGGGTGTAGGGGTCACCCCGCCCATAGTGGACTACCGAGCCCAAGTTGTCATGGTGATGGAGATGGGAGTGCACTTGTTCAGCACTGCCTCTCCCTCCACTGCTCCTGCTGCTTCCAACAGACCTCTCATTCCTTTGCTGCTGCTGCTGCTGTTGATGATGGTGTTGTTGATGCTGTTGCTGTTGTTTCTTTAGTGACATCTCCAGCTGGTTCTCCAGCCCTGAGATGGACCCTCCAGACCCAGCATTACCTACTCCAGCAGTGGATGTGGCACTATGGGTACGTATGACACTCTGAGGGTGGTACCTCTCTTCAGAGGTCTTACCCATGTCATAGCTCAGTCCTTTGCCTGAGTCAGTGGTTGGGGGCACTGACTGGGGCTGAGGCTGTGTTTGTTGGGATGTCTGTTGGGGTTGTTGTTGTGGATGGTGATGAGCAGCCTGGGGAGCAGGACTTGCTTGGGCTTGTAGCAGGTGTTGGATCAAGAACTCATCATCGTCATCTACTTCCTCTTGGGATCTCTGAGAGCCCACTCCCAGCATGGAAGTGTCCGCCTTTGTTTTGGAGGAGGTGGAATGATAGGACTGTTGTTGGGAGCTGGGGCCTCTGGTATCAGGGTAACCCTGTGGGGAGGCTAGGAACGTGGGGGACAAAACTGAAGAAATGTATTTATTAGAGCCAGCACCCCCTGGAGATTGTGTGGGGCACGTGGGCACTGGGGAGTGCAACCCTGGACGGATAATGCCTGAGTTGCCTGATGGAGAGGGACTAGAGTCTGGAATATGATAAGACCCTCCACCACTACCACCTCCACCTCTCTCATTTGTCAGGCTATTTCCTGCTCCTCCTCCTGACCCAGAGTTCCCACTTCCTGTGCCACTACTACTTCCTCCCCCAGATGCTCCACTACCAGAAGAACCACTTGATCTTAAAAGGGCAGGGGAATGACCTGGGGCTCCGTAGCCTAGTGATGGGCTTCCAGCTCCACCCAGAGAGGAAGGAAGTGATCCATAAGCAGAGTCAGCTCCATATATATCAGTGGAGTATGACTGGCTTCGCCCTCCTAAACTCCCATAGCCTTTACCACCAGTACCTGAACTCAGATCTTGGGCTTGTGGTGAACTAAAGCCTCCATAGGACTGAGCCAGATGGGAAGTAGGGGGCTGATTAGGAGAATATGACTGTGTCTGTTGTTGGGGTGGGGTCTGACCAGTAAGAGCAGAGGTGGGAGTCTTCACAGGGGGCACAGGAGACCCATAGCCTGAGAGGCAGGATTTGGGAAGAGACTGGGGGGCTGAGGTGGAGGTGGCAGGGGGCTGCTGCTGCTGAGGGGCCGGAGGAGGAGGAGCTGCCTGAGGGGGTGGCTGCTGCCTGGAAGGGGCTGCGCTGGAACTGGAGGTTGGGATTGAGTTGGAAGGATGAGCCCCAGAGGTGGCAGAAGAGGAAGAGGATGAAGAGGAGGTAGAGGAAGCAGAGGGGGGTGTGTGAGGAGTTCTTGACGATGATGCTGAACTGGCAGAGGAATAGCCACTGCTGGAGCTGCTTTTGGTACCTTTCCCAGCTGAGGAAGAAGAGGAGGAAGAGGAGGAGGAGGAATAGGGAGGCTGGATGATTGGCCGATACTGTTCAGTGCGAGAGGTGGGCTTGTGATCAGATGAAGGGCTCTGGTCACCCAGTGGGCTGCAAGAAAGTCCAGTATGCCTGTGGTGGGTGGCAATCTGCTGATACCCTGCTCCTCCACAGCTGAGGTAGTGCTGAAGGGAGTGGGCAGCAGAGGATGAGAGCTGTGACTGTGCTGGCGTGGGCCGCTGGTAGTGCTTGATAACGCTGTCCTGCCGGGGCACGGCCCGTTCCTGAGCCGAATTGGACTGGGACTGGGACTGAGGTTGGGGCTGGGCTGAGGAAAAGACTGATGCGTTGTATAGCTGGGATGACTGGTCCTGGAGCTGTGATGACAGCAGGTTGAACTGGTGTGACTGGAGATGCCTGGCAGAAGACGCCTGGGCTGATGTGGCACTCGTGGGATCCTGGCTGCCCCTATAGGCAGCTGCGGCAGCACCCTGCGAGGACAGCAGTCTATCAAAACCCAGACTTGACTGGGAAGGGGCCTTGATGTGCAGTAGGGGGTCATGTGGGGAGAGCAGGCCATTGGATGTGGGACTAAACGTTGGCGTGTCCTGGAGGGAAAGGGAGGCAGCAGGGAAAGAGCGACTGGAGAATGATGCCGGATGCTGATAGGCTGAGAGAGCAGAGGAGGAGGGGAAGGAGCCTGAGCCAGGAAGGGCTCCAGAGATGAATAGTTCAGGAGGAGCAGGCGTGTGCATCGCTGTTAGGGAGAGGAAGACATAATGGAAAATTACTCAGTATCCATCAAGCTGTCACTGAAATGACAAAATAATGAAAGCAAGACACAGTATTTAAAAATATTCAAGATTAAGTTTATTGATAAGTTAAGTAAATGCCTAAATTAAACATGAAAAAGCTTGGATAGCAACACCGTCAGAATAGCAATGCAGCAAACATTGGGAGATTCTTTAAATGTCATATTGACTGTGGGGCCTGTTTGAATGTCAACACATGAGAATAGATCTAACACAGCCCCACCTGTCTGCCAGGATGGCGTACGGAACTGTGAGAGAAGGGAGGAGGCAGACGGTGGTGGCTGGGGACCCCGAGACTCCAAGGCTGAGATCAGATTCATGACGGAGGCATCTGGAGCAGAGGGACTGGCATGGTGCAGGCCAGTGTCAAAGAGCCCCGACAGACCTTTGGGAAAGAAATTCAGAACCACTGAAATTGATTAAATGTACATCAAATTCTGTTGCTGAAAATATTCCTTAAGATTGGCAGACTGTGAGAAAACGAATGCTATGGTTACTGGCTTTTGGAAAATCCTGAAATCAGGTTTTAACATCTAAAGCTTCAACTCAATTGAGCTTTAATGTGCACATTTTTCAATGACAATAATCTACCAGGGCCTGGGAGGAGAGACAAGATAATTCATTGCAGGGGCCCCTTATGGTAGTGACATGGAAGGTATGACATTTATCTCACCCAAACTCCGTCCAGCTGCTCCCCAAGCCCCGCCTTGGCCAGAGCTCCCTGGGTGGTGATTGGTGGCATAGCCCTGCAGAGGGTGTGGGGTGGCATAGGCTTGTCGGTGAAGGAGCTCAGACTCAGGGTGGGATGATCTGGAACTCCCATACACAAGACTACACAGAGGAAGGGGAGTGGGGGATTGTTAAGTGTCATTAATTTCAAAGAACATTTGCATAAACCTAATCAGTCACTGAAATGTGACCCTTGAGAAAAGACTGTCTAGGCTTGGGTCATTTTTAAAATACACACAAATATGACATGTGAGTAAAGTGTTCTTCAATTAAAAACCAACACATCATATGTCAAATCAAAACTGTTCATTAATTAGGTCTCCACATGTAAGTGTAGCATAACGTTACAAGTGAAAACCCTGACAAGCCTGGTTCATATTTCAAGTTTTGGGGAAGTAAAATCTTTCAGATCAGTGACAGAATTACAAGTTGGGCATGATAGCAAAATGTATTGCAAGAGATGCAACGTAAGTGGCATGCAAAAATTATGGGATAGCTAATTTGCAATTACTGTGGGTACAACAACCAGCACTTATATATGTAAAACATTTACAAGCTAATTATGCTTCTTTAATGTAAAAGATTCGCAAGAGGCAGAACTTTACCTTCCCACAGACAGCTTAAATGCGTGGCTGGCTGGCAGGATAACATGCTAGCAGTTTTGCTGTTGGTAGCACCGCCTAGCAGCAATGCACAGCTATGGTAGAAATGCAGAGACTAGGCCCAAACTGCAAGGCCAGCCTTTTACGTGTAAATAAACAACTGGCGGCCAATGTACAGATATAAACCGAATGAAAAATGCAGTTTCCTTTATTCATAACAAAGACGAACGATTCATTTGTCCACAACCATTGATTATGTTGATGAAGGCTAACTCAACAGCTGGATGGTGCAAGTCGACGCAAATGCATGCTAAGCTGCATGCAAACACTAGCAACTAGCCAGGTTGGTTTAGCCAAATATCACTTCCCAAGGGGCATGGTGGCTTTCGAGTGTGATCGAGCAGCTGGGTAAAAAAAAAAATATGTCATGTAAGTGCAGCTATTAGGAGGCAATGATGCTTGCATGCACAGGCCTCAGCTGACGTCCGTGCAACACAACGCTAGCTTGCAGGCTAACATAAAGCCAAAAGACAGAGCTATCTTGTATTGTTGAAGCAATTTTTATCCCTTTGTAATCCCCCTCTTGCCTTTTTTATATTTAAAATAAATCGTAAATTGCGTCTAGATGCAGCGGAGCTAACGTATTTTACAATGAAATTATGCAAATTAACGTAAACCACCCAAACCCCAGCCACCAATTATCTAGATCACGCTTGTGCAAAATGCATTAGAAATCTCAGTTGCAAGGCACCACCTCCACCTCGACATTTTTATTTCAGAGTATTTTTTACAGCGTAACCATTTTTTAAAAAAAGAGTTTATTCTTTCCGGTTAACAAATACCAGTTCTTGTTTATGTCTATCAGGGGGCTGCTGTCAGGGGTTTGCTGCGTCTGCACTCTTTGCAGTTCCTATCAATCTAGTGAATTTATCTATCGGGGTCTGTGTGCAGGCCTGCACACTGGGAACAATATTTCCTATGGATGCTCTAGACATACCCCCACCTCCATCCCGCCAGGTCCACCTAAAACCCACGTCTGTCAATCACACAATTCATATCCCCAACCTTTCCTTTATTCACCCCGCCCACCCCCACGACACGCACACTGCTCCATTCCTGTTTATAATATTATTACTATGCAACTATTTGGATGACAATGCACTACACATAATGGCAAAGCATGGCACTATGCACGAACCCAATGGCGACAATTTGTTTACATGGGCCACACCGTGCCCTGCAAAGTACCAGTGGTGCATGCACATTGTCTGAATCCAATGCATACCTTGCTTTTGCCGATCTCTCGTAACTCCATCCTGCTCCTGCGCCCAAATCACCAAATCCTGTTCCCGGGTAATTTCGATCCATTTATGTGGTGTACAATGTGTGCGATGAGGACGAAAGCGACGAGAACGTCGCAGGGCAGATTACGGGGGAAAAAATCCAGTCTTTCTCGTTCTCGGTTTCAGGCTATTTTCCCCGGTTTCATAAGCAAGTCCTCAGGAGTGGAAAACACAGCATATTGAAAGAGAAATGGAGGGGAGGAGGAGAAAGCTGGATGAAAAAAGAGGGGGGTCTACGGGGTTATAATCCAACCACCTCCAAAAAAAGCCAGTCTTTCTCCTTTTCCTACGCCTTTCACATTTATCATTTCCACGAATGCAGATTTAGTCCAAAATCAGCCTCGTTCATGATGAAGATGCCGCGAATTCGGCCGGTGATGGGCGAATTGCTGATAAACATTTGATTTCAATGCGTCCTTTTTCAGTCTCTCCTCCCCTTTCTTTAGGCTAGTCTTTGCTACGCTGCTAGCACCAGAAAAAGATTGCAATCGACGGGCCACGTTGGTACCAATCTCCCCATAGACGAGCAAAGAATTTCCCAATTTCAAAATCTGCTTTTTTTCCCTTTGCATGCAAATCGCTCCCACCCCCCTCCGGAGGAGAGCAGCGAGCTAGCAGCCGATGCTAGCTGTCAGTAACGTCGCATCAAAATAAAACAGGGCTGGTTTTATTCCTCCGAATGCTCGTTCCCCACATTTCTGCTTTCTTTAGCCATTCAACTAAAAGCGTGTCGAGTTTGACCGCTCCAGTAAAATACAGCCAGAGTGCGAAAGACCATGTATGCCGGACGAGGAAGTGTAAGGAAAGCAGGCCGCGTTTTAATATTTTTTACTCATTTTCCTCCGGAGACGCCATTTTTGAAGGCGGCTAGCCGCTGTCCGTCCTCCCTCTCCCCCTGTCTGTCTCACTGCTGAGACTCACTCACTGTCTGCGTTGACCTCCATTCACCGGCACAGTCTCCCAACCAGCCATGCACGTTTTTCCATTATTCCATATTATTAATAGGCCACTTATTAATTTAGATTCTACATGTTACATACAACACAATGGTCAGCTGTTCGTGCTGAGCGCCGCGATTGGTTGAGACGCATTCGCGTGCAAAAGTATTTCCAGTAATAACCAGATTTATTTAGGCCTCTAACAATCACTTTGCAAATTCACATCCAAATCATGCATCCTGTGTGAGAGCCAGGGACTTTTTCTCCAAGCAGATGCTTAATTAATTGAATAGGCTGCAGTTTTTCCAAAAATCATCAAGCCAATAGGGGGCATTTTCTCCTTTTAGACATGCCAAAATTCATCTGTCTTTTTTAAATCTAATTTTAGTACTTGGAGAACCTGTCTGCCAGATCCCCCGTGCACTTGATTTGTTCGCCAGCAGATGGCACACTGGATTTTATGGTGATTACAGAGGAGGAGGAATCACTGATCACTGAAAGCTGAAACAGAGCTTGAGGGATGCTTTGCTCTTCCTTCCTTCCTTTTTTTTAAAAAATTTTTGGTGTTTGATTAGAATTTTTCCGACTCACTGCTTTTAACTTGGACATGGCACAACTTGTCTCTTGTGCAAATTGCACGTATCGAACATCTAAGCTTGTTAACTGCTGAATGTATTTTTTTTAAATAGTACATTCTGATGCACCAGTGGTCTATTTATGCAGAAATCCATCATTGTGTGTATTTTAGTGTTTGTTGCTCTCTAGTGGTGAAGCTAAATAGTGCAACTACAGCACTGTGGATGCGTGGCAGTGATTCCAACTTCACTTGAACACTTTTTGAGGCCTTATTATAGGTAAACCATGGGACACAAGGTAGTTTTAATGTTTATCACATTGTGTTTTCTCCTAAAATCCACCCAAAAACTATATTACCATAAATTTTTTATATCTTCATAAAACTTTTCTTTAAAAAAAAAAATCATATTTACTTTGTAAAAACCACACAGACATTACTTGTTTTTTTTATTGCAACTTTGCTCAATTGCTGACACAAATTCAAACGGAGGAAAACTAGTATTTTATTTATTGATTTATTTGGTGGAAAGATTTCTATCCTTTTGCACAAACAACTGGGAAAATGTGCTTCTCCTCGTCATCCAGGTGCCATGACTAAATCTCTCGCACATGCCCAGAAAGTTCTACATTCAAAGACACAGTGTAATTTGATGACACGAAATTGAGAAATGTAATGCTGTTTGTCTTCATTAATAAGCCTCATGCATGCAAAAAATACTGTTGCAGATGTGTGGGGGGAAAAAGTTAGTCAGTGTTGAGTTAAAAGTTACAGTCTCAAATATTTACTGTGCAGATGAATGCAACTACACAGCCAGGACAGGAGGTGGATGTTCAAAATAAGAAACCAGTGTGTGTTCCTGTGGGGATTAACCTCACTAATTCCACCCACATCTGCTTTCATTTTCATCTTTAAAAGCCTTGATATTCTGGATTATTTCCAGACTAATAGTTGCATCATTGCTAATGGCGTATTCAATGCTAATTGACAGTTAAACAAATGCTACAACTCTCAGCTCAACCTCTAAAGACAACAGTGTAAAACAAAGTCAGGCTTCCCAAACTCTTGTCAGGGAAAGGCCCTCCCCTGTAGTGAGTATTTTAGATGCATTATGAGGTCTTTGTAATGCATAATGCTTGACTCAAAAGGTCAGCTATCTGCATATTCATTAGAAAGATTGTAAAACAAAGGCCAGGACAGAAAGAATTTAAGATTACCTAGATTCTATAGGATGACGTACATGAAAGCGAATAAAGATTAGAGACAAATTTAAATAAGTAAAGTAAACGATAAGACTAGAAATTAAAGTAAGAGTTTCAACTCAAACTTAGAGTCATCTCCTGCTTTGGATTAGTTTCCATCAGATCCCCTCTTGCAAGCTTATCATAGCCAGTGTCATCCCTCCTCCCTTGCTCCCTCCCTCCCTCCCTCCCTCCCTTGTCGTCTTTCCCTCCATAATGTGTAACCATACTTAACTGCAGCTTGTGCAGCAGTGCACCTCCACCATCTCCTCTCCCTCCTGCCAAAATGCCAGACTCTAATGAAGCTATCCCAGCACCATGCCAGGTTATCAAAGAGGACTTTGACAAATGGTAAGTTTGAACAGGAATGATGTGAAATTAGAGACACTGAGAATGGTATGCATACAAATAAAAATGCATTGAATTTTTTAAAAAAATCATTACATTCTCTCCAGCAAGTGTGACAGACTTTGGTGTGCCTTCCCAGAATGTCTTTGTAAATATATGTTTTGCCCTCAAAGAAGATGTAGGCTATTAACTGTAAATACTGCACACTTCTCATTACATCCTTTTGGTCATTCTCAGGCATCACTTGTTGAATCTTGTACATGATCCAATGCATTCACCTTAACCTTTGACCTGGGCTCAACTTGTAAAAGCGCCTGTGTGGTTATCACTAAGTCTAAATGCAGTTAATGCAGAATACTTGCTCACAACTCTCAGTAAATCCACTCTACATCTTAGGACCTAGTCTAGTGACATTTACAGATGGTTCTTACAGTAACATAAATGTCTCAAGAGGCATAAATAGATCTGAGGTTTAAAATAGGCGCTCACATGTATGACCTACAGCAGAGGAGCAGCACATACCAGGCTTTTGGTTCAGGTTACATGCAAGAAGCGACAGACTTTTGCTCCATAGTCCATGTGCGGCAGTGATTAGTGTCAGTGGAGCTGCAGCACAGATTACTCGCTCTTGTTCTGGTACTTCATCAAATGCAGATAAGAGCAGCTGTGGGGCTTTGAGTTGAAATACTTTATTATCAGGCTATACTCTGCTAATCCCTTTGACGCACATGCAGACTCAGTTTAGAGATGTGTCTTATGCGTTCTGCACAGTTTCAGGTGATACAACTTCTGTTGTATGCAATTCCCTTCGCATGGCCGCACATTTAGATCATGTGATTTGCACGACTCAAGTCAGATCCTTGCCACATGCCACAGAGAGCTGCAGTACATGTACACAGAGTAGTAAGTGAGTTTTGTATGTCTGGTTTTATGTTTCAGCGTCAGAGAGAAGCGAGCAGAGGAGTGCAGAGATCTGATAGATGCCTTCCAGGCCTGTATAAAAACCCTGTCCGAGGGATCATAAGACATAAGGGGATACATCATAAAAAACAAATGTAAGTTAACACAAATTACTTAAAACTAATATTACTCCTGAATAAGTAGTAAAAATAAACAAACTGTAAAACATAAGTCCAGTGGATTTAGAGAATCAGTGCTTCTCATCCAGAATAACTCTTTCAAATCTACAAAACAGTTGGTGCTAATCAGTTGATACTGGTGTGTCGCTGGGGCGTGAACAGTGAGGCTTATGCAGGATAATTTTACCCAAAATTAGACTAAAATTAAAAGGGAAAAATGCGACACAAGGACACATTGTACAAATCAGGAAAATCAGGCCAAAAAAGGAAACTGAAACTAAACAGAGAAGACATTTGGATACTGAAATGACGTGGACATGGTAAAATGGCCATTGAGAAA
>JAQFJA010000014.1:12501788-12511807 GCA_029874485.1 Naso brachycentron
CTGAAGAAAAGTATTTTTGATTTGAACAGAAATATGAACATTACTATATGACGAAAAAATAAAAAAACACTATGCGTGAATAGTTCCATGAACCTCATCACAGCTGTTTGTGCCCAGTTTGAATGAGAAGAGCATTCCCGGCCTGTGGATCAAACAGAGGCCACCTTTCTCGTCGAGCTTGTCTCCTATTGCCATAGTATTCACCTACTGACTCAAAACAAAACAAAACAAAAAAAAGCCACAAAGGAAATTCATCAATGGACATTTTCATAATGCCGGACTTTAAAGGCTTGTGATGTCAATTCCTTGTTGAACTGGACTTCAAAATGGAAGCAAGCAAAGAATCTCCGAACCCCCCGTGCTCCTCACTTCAGTGTTCACCAACAAGCCAAGTAGTCCATCACTGCACTCACATTCATCACCGAGAGTCGCACCATTCTGCAAGCAGACGTAGCAACTCGGACAGTCACGTATTACTTCAGCACTCTGTCAGACTAGTCGATGTTCATCACCAGTCTTCCATACAGCACAATATGCAACAAAAATGCAGAGTGTTTTCAGAGAGATACATGCTATAGTTCTTTTTATTTTAAAGATTGTGTTGTTTTTTATATGAGTTCACTTAATTATCCATCTCTTTATTTATTTATTTATTTATTTATGTATTTATTTGTTTATATTTATTTATCTATTTGGTCACGTTTGTTCCTGTCATGTGTAACTAGAATTCATGCAAACAAAAAATATATATCCAGAGCTATTTCAAGGAACCAGTTCTATTTCTTTTCTCATTAAGCTCTTTGTTTTAGCGCTGCTCTCCTCGCAAAAAAATGACTTTTATCTTTCTTTATATCTCACGTCTTGTTTTATCACGCTTATCTCTGGTAACTGGAATGTGTGTGTGAGACGGTCGTGTGATGGTTGAGTGAAAGTGAGCTGAAAACTTTGCAGTAGATGCATTTTGAGCTGATAACGTACGGAGATTTCGACTGACCCAGTAACATTGAATTAATTGCCATAACCAAACCCTAACAGGCACATGATTTCTCATGCACATCGAATGCTTGCTAATTCACTCATCTCTTGCTTTTATGCCTTGTCCCTTTGACCTGTCTGTCTGCCTCCTCACCTGTTGTGTAGCCATCATCACAAAAGAAACTGTACAAAGTTGTTTGCCTCCACTGTCCGTACTCACTTTATGATTGCTCACCATCACCAGTTTCATCTTTCTCATCACCGCATCACCTTCACTTTTCATTGACCCAACTCTGGCTAAGATTGTAAACTATTCTCCATTCATAAGGGTCAGTAGAATAAGGTGTTTAAAAAAGAAATGTCTGTATCATAATTTAAATATAAAAGTGCACTATTATAACTATTGCCTGTGATAAAAAGAACAATTATGATTGAAGTGATGGTCAAAATAAAGAGAGATCCACCTTATTGTTATGGTTACAATAATAAACCCTAAATTCATGTGTGTGTCTATTTAGTTTCTGGGTTAAAATGGTGTCTGTTCTTTTCACATGGCTGTTTATTTTTATTTTTTTGCTTTGCATTAATGAAGAAGTTCGAACATTTGATAGTTTTGCCATTTGGATGTAAACAAACAGTTGTATTATTTGCCATCATAACAAGTCATGATATAGTAACACCATTCAAATTTTTCTGCGACGTCACTCAGACTCACTAACATGACATATAGCCTGAAAACCATGTGATGTGATGGAAAGTGCAGCAATATGTAGGCAGTGGGGCTTTGAGCTCAGATTTGACCAGGTGACGTTTCTGAAAGTTGGTCATCTCACTATCAGATGTAAAATTGACATCGTATTCAGAGAGATTTTCGTTTTTCCGTGGAAAAGGGTAAGTTGTGATCCGGATATATTAATTATTTATTCAAAACATAAAACACTTAACAATTAAGTTTAGCCATTGTCCTCTATATCTTTCCGTCTCTTAAACGTAACAGCTCAGGCAACAGAAAACTTACTGCAGCAGCGTGATTGCGACGTTTCCGACTGTCGTTGAAGGCAGCATCAGCTTCGTCCAGGCGAACATCTGTAGTAACGTTCAGATCAGTCGAGAGGAGGGTCGGGAAAGCGGCGCCAGACAGCGGTCAGTTGGTCGAAGTCAGAAGTTAACAGTCGGTTCCTGCTGCCGTGGGCTGTCGTAAACAGAAACAGGTATGTTTAAAGCCTTCTGACAATGTTGTTGTGCTTTGCAATGATGGTCAAACAGTCGCATCTTTCCACGAGCGCAGTCGTTGGTGTGTTACAGTTAACGTTACATAAAGGGCTGGGCGCTCGGCTAGCTAGCACTAGCAGCAGCTAACGTTAATTTACACTAATACTGTAGTTAAAACGTTAACGTCCGTTAATTAGCTTTGCACAAATAGCCTCATAGTAGCATAATAACATTTGGTTAAGACTGGACCTTTCATATACATAACGTCAACTAATACGAGATTAATAACACATCTAAAGATTACTAACATCGTTATTACTGCTTAATCAAATTTTACTCTGTTCATGATCAAACAGGACGTTTTTTGGCGTTGTTTTTTACGAAAATGCTTTAGAACTGTAAGCCAGTTAGAACCCCTTCTTTTTCAACATCTGTCTGCTCTGTAATGTGTCTTTATGTAGGTGAAAGGGCTGAATTGTCACCGTTATCTGCTTTGTTTGTTGACATACACTTTGGAAGTTGGATATGTGCCATATTGCATTCAAGGATTCAGTGCATGCCTTCTTCTGTTTCCCTGTAAAGTTTGCAAAGGCTACTTCCAGTCCAAAATCTTCTGCTTGTGAAACATTGAAACATTCTCACCTCCAGCCATCCCACTTAACAACACTAGCTTATAATGGCATATAGTAACTTGTGTAGTTAAAATGTCTGGATGCAAAGGACTTTACTGCCCACTTCTGTAGGCTTAGACTTTACTTTGCATCAGAAAAGGGCTGAAAAGTGTTGAACAGTGAAGGCCAGTGAGGCATGTTTTGAGAACAATAAGTGGGGATGTCTTGACCGTCAATTACAGTACGATTGTAAAATTGTTTCACATAGGCTGGGCAGTAACTTATATCAATATTGCTTCGTTTCGTGATATATGAGACAAGATATTGTGACAGATTTTGGATATCGTTACTAGGCCCGATAGATAATATCGGTTGGCCAATAATATTATTGCATATATATCGGTATCGACATCTGGTTCACCAATACACACCGATAGTAAAACAGTTTTTAAGGCTGGAAAAATGCTTGGACTCTTGATTTAAAATGGTGTAATTATGTAGTTTGCGTCTCGTTATTTAATAAGTAAAAAGTATTGTGTTTTCTCTTCAGTGCACTTAAGTCTGGTATGGAGTTAAGATGTGAAATATCCTGCCTTCGTTATATATCTTTGTCACAAGTAAGTGATTACCACAGTCAGCGGATATTATATATGTACAGTATCAGCCGATTAATATTGGATAGTGTGATTTATCTACTCTCATTTATTGGTATCGGCGTTGGCCCCAGAAATCCCATATCGGTCGGGCTGTAATCGTTATATCATGATATGGCGTAAGTGTTGTTCTTGTCTGGTTGAAAAGGCGTCATTACAGTAAAGTGATGTGATTTTCTGAACTTACTAGACTGTTCTCGTTGTTCTTTTATTTACCTTGACCCATTATCCACATTACTGATGATTATTTAGTGCAAAATGTCACTGAGTTAATATTTTGTAAAGTCACCGATAGTCATCCTTACAATGCTGTCTCAGTATCAAGTCATTTGGCCAAAAATATTGTGATATTTAGTTATTTTATCACCTTAGCCGCTCCCATTTGACGAAACTTGACTATCGTGGTAAATTTTTGAGCTGTATTGCCCAGGCCCAGGCTGGCTGTGTCTGAGCCCCAGTTTCTGGACCGCATTAGATATTGTTTTATCTTTTCAAGGTCTACAAATGATAACCAGCAAGTAATCTCAGATTCAAGTCAAGGATATTTTGTTTCTCGTGGGTGTCTTGAATTATGTGACTGCTCCTCCACACTTTGAGTATGTTAACAGTCACCTAACAGCATTACTTTTTCACTCTAACCATATCAGGGCAAAGTACTGTAACTTGCAACTTCATTTTTCAGCTTTTCTGTATACTTTGTCAGGCAGGCAGGCAAGAAAAAAAATTGTCAAGATAAATTACAATGAGGCAGAGATCCCTAAACTGTTTATTTGTGGGTGCTAGTGACTTTTCATTATTTACTAAACAATTATTTTCCAGTAACTCTTTACTGAAACTGTCTTTTCCTTGAGGGCAAACAGCCACAAAACAAACTGTTGCAATCAAACAGTAGCTACAGGCCTGTGAAGCTTTATTTTTAACCCCCTCCCTGTTTTGTTAGGTGTCAGGCTGGAAATATGTGACACACATCTAGTGCATTGTGTATTATTATTATTATTATGGTCTTCAATTGCTGCATCTCTTTTGCATCTATTTTACCAGTTATCTAAACGCCTCAGAGTGAAAACACAAGACACTAAGAGGAAAAAACTGAAAGAACCAGTGCAGTGAATACTAATTTTATCAAGCCACTTAAACCTTCATGGGCTGCTGTTGCTTGCAAGCTAATGACGAACAAAGCTTTCTGTGAAATGATAAAGAAATAACATTCAGTACAGCTGTCGGCAGCACATCCGGTCCTGCATCTGCCCTCTCTTTTGGCTCTTAACCAGCTGTCTACTGCTGCGTGCTTGCTTTCTGCCCGCAAGTTTTTCCAAAGATCAAACTGTAAAGTTCTTAAACTGCTGTTGAGTCATTTTATCAAGCAATTAAAAAATACAACTTTGGGCTAGCTCATTAGAGAAACTTTAACCCTTTGATTGGTAATACCTTTGAACTGACATTACTGAACATTATTAATCGCTCTATTAAATTATACATACTGTATCTGTAGATAAATCAAAATATTGTTGTTAAGCTTTATGATTGTCTGGCCGTCGTTTTTTCCAACACAGCAGTTGAGACAGGAAGTGAATTTTAATCAGAAGTGCAGAGATCCTCAGGATTACTACACTTTCAAAGCAAATAAGGCTCTCAAAACATCTCTCTCAATCAAAGGAATGCTGGTAAAATAATTTAGTGTATCCTTTGTGTGGGTGCAGTCAGTCTTGTACTGAGTGAGTGTGTTGTGTGTGTTGGCATTGAGAGAAAGGGGCTGAAATTTACTGCTGCTAGTCCTTGGCACAGGCACGGCTGTATTTGCCAGATCTGGCCTAAAGAACAGAACCTCACAGCAACCTGGAGACGATGTGTGTGTGTGTGTGTGTGTGTGTGTTTGTGTGAGCGTGTTTGCTTTTTTTAAACACCCACAACAAGAGCTGACGCGGCCTCCGCCGGGGTGCAGTCCCGTGTCACAGTGCCTAAACCCTGGGGCATTATCCACAGCCTATTTGTGGTAGAAAATCAATTTCCCTTTGTGAAGGGAAGCAGATATTGCCTTAAACAAAAATACTCAGTCAGCGCTTTCCCATCAAACTGTATGAACTTCAAGCTGACGTTGCTTTTGAAACAGTTTGTAAGTAATGTGTCTCTTTTAAGATTCTCTAAAAAGTGCTCATGCAAAAGATGGATGTGTTTTTTGTTTTTTGGGTTTTTTTTTCAGGCATACGCAGCGCAAACACATTTTCCTTCACAGGTCTTGATACCACCTTCAGGACCCTGTTTGACAATTGATGCTGCAGTGATGTTGCATATTTATGAATTGTGATCAGATTTCAACAACATAAGGGATGTTGCTGTTGGCTGTTTACTTTTGTCTTTTATTTTATTTTTCTTGTTGGCAGCTAAGTGTCCTGTCAGTAAGTGGGTCATTTCATGGCATAAAAAAAAAAAAATTATTGAGATGTTCTTGTGACCTTCACTTTAATCTGCCCGCTGCGTATCTAAATGTCACAGTCGAGGTCTCATCAGATGTATTGTGTCTTCAAGCATTGCAGTGAACAAGTGAACTTTGGGTCACATTAAGAATTTTATTTATTGTCTGACATAAGATTTCTTTTTTTTGTCTTTTCTTGTTTTATACAAAAGATGATTAAGGAGAATATTCAGTCTTTTACATAAATGTTAAGCCTGACAAACAGTTTGACTGTAGGTTGTGGGTTATAGGCTAATCCTGTTTGTGCTGCCAATAATCAACGCAAGGTTTTTTAAACAAGTTTGTTTGTACATCTTTACTTGCCTGCTTTCATGTATTTGCACCTGATTTCCATTTCAGTCATTTCTTCATACTCATTGGTGTTCTTGTGTTCAGTGTGTTTGAGGTTTGACTCTTTTCAGGCGGGTCACACTCGTTCCATCTTGCCTTTAGGCTGTTGTCTGAATATTTAAATGGACAGTTGACAGTTTCTTTTTTCCCCTCCTCTCCCTTTGCACCTCATTTTGCTCTGTCTTCCCTCATGTCCCTTTCATCGAGCACAGCCACCATGGCAGAAGCCCACCAGGCGGTGGCCTTCCAGTTCACCGTCACTTCGGATGGCATCGATCTGCAGCTGTCCCACCAGGCCCTCACTGAGATCTACCTCTCTGGTGTTCGCTCCTGGAAGAAACGCATCATCAGAATTAAGGTATCTCCACCTGTTGTCTACTTTGTTTGATCAAGCTTAGCCAGTTTCTAAATCCATCTGTAATAATCACACTAATGTGCCTCTCCCTCTTTGTTATTACAGTTTTTTTTTTCTTCATTACATGTCATACTTGTATCTGTGTCAGGGCTAAATATTCAGGATTCTTTCCAATAGTCTGTTCTGTTGGCCGTCCATATGTTTTAATTTTAATTTTTTAAATTTTGCTGCATTTAATTTTAGTCTTTTCACTATGCTCTTTTGCCCTTATATCATATGTAACACTTAGTTTGAAATGTTGTGTTTTAGTTTTGTAGTCTTGTATAACTCTGTATGTATTCTGTTCTGTTGAATTGTGTGGACTTTATCTGTCAATAATGATTGTATCTTTGATTCCCTGTGTAATTATTTTTGTAAAAAGGAATTTAATTTAGAACTAAAGCAATACTTGATGTGTAAGCATTTAATAAAAAGTCAGATATGCACCTGCTGCAAAAGTCTTAAATGAACAGCTAAATTCCCTGTATTTTGTTGCATAAATCAGCTCCATATCTGGCATTGAGCTAAATGAAGTTAATATAAGACAGAATTACGGAATTTGTTGATGAAAAACAACCATAAAACATTGAATGTCACAGAAATTGCTGAAATGTGGATGCAATTTATAAAAATCAGGGATTTCTCAACTATTAAGCATTTTTTCACAACAGAAAAAAACACGCTGCAGTGCAAACACTCCAGTGCTCATCCCTTTAACAAACTCAGAAGTTCAACCACATTAGCAAATGTGTGACGCAAGTTACGTAAAGATTTTTTGGCTCTGTGTGTAGGCGCAGTCAGATATGTTGACGTGTGAGAGTAGCATCTGTTGGACCAACACACCCCGTGTGTTTAAGCTGCATATGAAAGCTGCCCTGCAGAAGATCTGATTGTTACAAAACAGTGTAATGACGTGTTACATGTAATATATTTATATTATTTATATATCAATTTTGAATGTGTTCTTTTTGAATTTTCGAAAGTTAATTGACTAAAATTTTGTCTGATTACAAAACATGCTGAAATTGATCAACACAGAATTCAGTAGAAGATGGGGACAACGTGGAATTTGGGAAGAGTAAAGTAATTTCGAGTAATTTCTTTCTTCCTGCTTAATCTGTGCATAACTCAATGATCAGTGTGTATGTCAGTGTTGTGTTTACGGGTTGTAAACAGGAAGAATGGAATTTAAAATCAGTCTCTTCTCTCTAAAATTAACAGAACAGTGTGATAACAGGAGTTTATCCCGCTAGTCCGTCCTCCTGGCTTTTTGTGGTCATAGCCATCCTGGCTACCATGTACACTCGCTCCGACCCCTCCATGGGACTCATAGCTAAGATACAGGAGCACTTGCCAGTCAGGTAACACATTACACAACTCCATGAAATGACCATTGTTAAAGAATAATTTTTTGATTTATCAGACACTCTTGCAGATGTGAAATGTTCCCTTTCTCTCTTCAGTGGAGGTTCCTTTTTGTAAACCACATTTTTATTAATTTTATATTTGAGAGGTTTTGCCCACAGTCCTATTTTGGACAAAAATAGAAATGGTACATTTATGTTGGATTTTCCGTGTTGATATTTTTTCTTTTCCCTTTCTGTATGTGTCCATCTTCTCTCACTATTCCCAGCCAGTCTATGAGCACCCAGTGCCAGGCCTTGGTGTCCGCTGTGCTCTTCAGCACCATGTTATGGCTCTTGCTCATCTTCACGATGCGCCTGTGCCTCAAGCAGCTTCTGTCCTACCACCGCTGGATGTTCGAGGGGCACGGCAAGATGTCCAACACTACCAAAGTCTGGGTGGTCAGTGTTGTTTTACATCTTTTACTCTCGTTACAGTAAACTAACCACAGCTTTCATTGTCCCCCAGTTCTGTGATTTTTGGTGTACAGCCTCATGTGTCACTGTATGGTGCACTTTTTTGTACTATTTTTTATTCATTGTTTTTGAGAGTAACAAAAGAGTTGCCTTCATTAATCTCAAAATCTTTTAGTGATGTAAAATTAAGAGAAATGAAAGGAAAATAGAAACGAATCCCTCTAAGTACAACAAGTGGATTAAAAAGGAGTTTTTATGCAGTAAGAGGTATTAAAATCAGCATATTTTTATATCTGATCTACATGATGTATGTTTTTTTGCAAAACTATTGGGAAAAAAAAGACATCCAAATGTAATTAGCTATAGGTATGTCCTTTCCTTAATCCCTTAATATTTTGAGTGTGTTTTGTTTTCTGAATGTTCTGTGCCAGGCGCTGGTGCGGATCTTTTCCGGCAGAAAGCCTTTGCTCTACAGCTACCAGGGTTCGTTGCCAAACCAGCCTGTGCCTGCCGTAAAGGACACAGTCAAGAGGGTGAGACGTCACATGAAGCAGAGGAAATGACAACACGCTTATTTATTTCTATGGAACAGATGGATCAGTCACCATTTTCTGTCTCTGTTACACCAGTTTGCCTTTGTCACATGATTTTATTTTTATCTACCTGCAAGCTAGTTTGCAAAATGAAGAGAAATTCAAGGTGTCCACTCTTCTTAATGGATAAATATTTGACAGATGAGGAGGTGGACTTGTACCTGCACAATTTGATGTCTTTGTAATGGTAGAAACTGCACATACTGTGGGTGTTAATTTATGTTAATTCATTGCTAAACATTACGTTTTCTGTGCCTCTGTATTTTGTAGACCACTTAATCCTGCTGGCCATTTATTTCCGCTGAATGATGCTTAAAATTTTGCTCATCTCGTTTGTTTAGTACCTGGATTCTGTGCGTCCGCTGATGGATGACACACGGTATGAACACATTACCAAGCTGGCAGAAGAGTTCGAGAGCAGCCTCGGTAACCGCCTGCAGTGGTACCTCAAACTCAAAGCTCTCTGGGCTGCCAACTACGTAAGTGATTGACTAAAACGCTCTGCTTAAGTGTGGCTACTTCACACGACACTCTAAATGTCCACAGGAAATTTAAAATCCCATTAACAATGTATATCTTTGTGAGGTTCTGTGGTGTGAATTATTTATCCTGCCTGAATATGCAAGCGGTGTGGCTTCTAGCTGGCTGCAACGTTAACTTTCTCACAAAGATGTTTGTGTGTTTTAATTCTTCAGGTCAGTGACTGGTGGGAGGAATATGTCTATCTACGTGGACGCAGCCCATTAATGGTTAACAGTAATTACTATGGCATGGTATGAAAATTTCACTATTCTTTTTGTATATGAAATTTTCCAGTCTAACATGGTCCAGTTCTCTTTATGGATTGACCCAGTTTAATGTCGGACATGTTGACTTTACCATATGGGTTCTTTCACTGTTTTAATGCTTTAGAGATAAAAATTTATTCTGTGAATCACCTGTGACCGTTTTTTTGTCG